>MU224014.1:194500-223974 GCA_018584345.1 Thuja plicata
GGTGGAGAAACAGTGAGTTTCCATGAGTAGGGGAAGATAGATCTGTAAAGTCTAAGTACATGATAAGTTAGGGTAGATGGAAATGTTAGGGGAGTTAGTAGTGTACATAGTTGTAGATTTAATAGTTAGGGAAAGACAAGTAGCCATTTTTAAGACCAAGCCCTAGGCGAGCATGCATTGTCCGGTTAGTGGTTTGGTGGAGAAACGGTGAGTTTCCATGAGCAGGGGAAGATAGATTTGTACAGTCTAAGTACATGATAAGTTAGGTTTTTGTTTGACCTTGACATACTAAGTTGGTTGAGTTCATACCAATTAGTGGAGACAATTTTTGGACAACTTTAGCATAGTGTTGCAGACTGTCCTAGTTTTTAGGCCTATTAGCCCTGTAATACCTAGTTTGTAGGAACCATATGTACGGAGGGATAATGAAATTAAAACCTTGAAAATGTCTTGTAATTTGATAAAGGGTATCTAAGTATGGTCTTATATTTTCATGTTATTTGGTAAATTTTGAAGTTGATTAGGAAAAACACCCTAGATAGGGCTACAAGGAATTAGGCCTCCTTAAGCCAAAAGTGTGAACTCGATTGCAAAGAGTGAAGCGACCCCTCAAGATGGACTCCAAATTGATCAATTGTGATGTCTACATGTTGACGGACACCCCTTCAAATAGATTAAAAATTTTAGAGTGAAAATTGACATTTAGACTCTTCTAAGTGTGAGTAGGAGAAGTGGAGAAGTGAAGTAATCATAGGGTGTTAGTATTTCAAAGGGTGAAGCACAAGTGGAGACTCTTAGAGAAGAGTAAGATTAGGACTTAGTTAATGATCTAAGCCTAATAAGGACCTATAGGAGATTAGGATCCTTGAATAAGACAGAGAAGATCTTCTTAGTGGATTGTGCAAGCAAACCCATTGGAACACTTACATCAGTAAGGGGCCACTTTCAACGCTTCACCAGCAACACAATCGCAACGTATGCCAACACTTCTTTCACAAGAACAATCCAACCCAACTCCTCCACAACAAGTTCCTCAATGTAGTCAAACAAAACAAGGGGCTTCATCATCTACTTGGAACTATTCTCTAGCCTCTATGCAAGCCTTAGGAATCCCCACACAAATGTAGAGCACCCATCCACCTACCTCTCAAGAACAAAAAACATCCACCAATCCCTTGGCCACCGCACAACCTGGTATCTAAGACATTTAGAAACAACAACTGCACCAGTAGAATGCCAACCCATTCGCATCCCAAGTGCAACAACAACAACTCAACCCCTTCATAGCTGCACAAAATACCGCCCAACCCATTCAATAGTAAAACCTGCAACAGAAAAACACCAACTCATTCCAAGAACGATAGAAAAAACTCAACCCCTTTGCAACTACACAACCCACTACCCAACCTATCCAAAAACCACAACTAAAAATGCAGAGGGAAATTCCCTTCACCGCACAAACACTGCAAAAATTTGCTAACCCTTTTGCTAACACGCACACTGTGACGCCCCGCTAGCAAACCCAAGTGGACAAGGAAACTAACTACTAAGAGATGTGAATGTATTTTTTTTCAAAGAAATATTACAACTAATCTAAGTCCCCATAGGTTCCCTAACACTGCTATTAAAGAAACATAATCTAATCTATTCATTTACCCATTAAGGCATTGATTGATTAATATAAGTTTGCACTTCGTTCCTATACTCTTAACATTAAGTTACATGTATAATCTAACAATCAATCCTAATATTTTAACATGCATCCATGTGAGTTATCATTTACTAAACTTATGTCATTATTTACACTATTCATTAAGCATTCAGGTGAAACATAAACATTTGATGGATATGCAATGCCCTATATACTTTATTATTTCATGCGCATCTGTGAAACATACTGACCATAATCCAATATTAGATTCTATAGCTATTTATTCATAGATTAATTAACTCATAATAGTTTTCCACAACCATACATCAAGAGATAGCACATTCATTCATAAATACATTATTTCATATTAATCCTAAGATAATTTATTATACCAAAAATTAATAAAAGATATGTAAATAAATACTTGAAACAATTATCTTTTCATATTGATAACATACAATATTTTCCCTTTTATTTTTCCTAGATCTACCCATTCCCTTATACATTTATTTGAATTACATTGATATACATTGTATCATCAGATCCAATGATTTACAAGAGATTTTTATTACAATAATGCACATGCATAAGTACGTATTTACATATACAATAAGAAGTCTTCAAAACTAAGAATCTAGAAGAAATAGGAGCCAAGATAATCCATCTAACAATGAACAGTACCTCTATATAATAAATATTAACCACCCAACCACATGGATCCATAAAGATTCCACTCCCCCATGCTAGGAGACAGAGACCAAGGTCCACACAAGAAGGTAACAACTAGGATACTCTTAAGGAGAGGATAGTGGTTTTCCCAAAACAAAACATAACTCAAAAATGGAAGAAGATCAAAAAGACATAAAGCACATTGGTAGGAAATCTAAGATACATGCTAGGTGAGTGTCATCACATAGACCTCACCCCTTGGGTAATCCTGGTAAGCCACTCTAGGCCTCGGCCCCCAAGTAGGCACATGCGGAACCGAACATCTCTCATAGGGACGAGACTGTTCGATTGTGCTATCGCAATAGCACCTTCACCCACTCCCATCCGTAGCTTATACTAGCACTACCGGCATGGGTGAGGCTTATCTTAGTTAATGTGTAGTAGCTCTTCCCATAATTTTATTAATGTTTTCACTAGATTAAACAACTCACTAGTGGGTTATCATGGTACTAGCCACTTAGGGCACCAACCCCCACTGTGAGCCACTCACCTAGTGTTCTTAGGTTCCCTACCTCTAGAAGACATCTAAAGGGAATAATAGACCCACATAAAAATCCATAGGAAGACATAACAATGTCACAAAATCAACTGAGTTTAGGAAATCCCTAGTTGTCCTGAATCCTCTAGACAACCCTAAACCGTACTTGAGTACACAGATAGATAAAAACACACCCACATTACATCAAATGCCTAAAAAGGGATTCTCAAAAACATAATAACATCATGAAACTCATAAAAACATAAAAAATAACATCATAGTAACCTAGGATTGGGTTTAGGGGATCACTGATTGACCCTAGTCCACTAGACAGTCATAAACCCTAATCTGGGATTCAAGATGGTAATTAACACATAAGAAGACATCAAAATGTACCAAACATAAAAAAATTCTAGAAATCCATATAACCTGGGGTATTTTGGTACCAAATAAATCCACAAAAGATCATAACAAGATCATGTTGCAGAAAGCATGCTGATTCCTAAAATTTGGCTAAGTCTGAAATTCCCTAAAATCTTCAAAATCTAGAATCTTTATTTGAAATCCAAGGAGGTTGAAACCACTCTCAAACATCCTGGAAGGTATTAAATAAAATGTAAAATTATAAGTAATTAAGAGTATGTATCTTATACTTAAATGTTACATTTTATGTTTCACCCTAAGGCTAAAATCAGATTGAGACCACCCTAACCCTAATCAAGTTTCCCAAAATTATCCAAAACTCTTGAGAGGGTTCCAAAAGATCATTAACATAATAAAATATGAAAAATAAGTGTCCTACAAGTTTAAACACCCCCTAGGGTCACACCCAGGTCAACACGACACCTTAAGCCCTTCTGGAAACCCTAAAAACTAGTCTAGAAGAGTCCTGCGCAGGTGGTAGCCCAAGCTACGTAGGTTGTCATGAAGTTGTGAAGGTGGGAGTCCAAGATGCACATGTGGTCATGACCTACACTTGATCCTTCCTCCTGCATAGGTGGTCATGTGAGTTGCACAGATGGAGCCCAGACCTACGCAGGTGGTAAAAGTCTATGCATATCAAGGGCAGCAACCTCAAGATTTGACCTTTTGGGTGAAACTGGGTAAGATGGAGGTCTAGAAAGTAGAATCGGAGGGATACCCAGTTGAGATCCCTCTATTCTCCTTCCAAGACATCCCTCAAACCCATCCTACCATTGAGGTAAGCCTATTGAATTTCTGCCCATAGGCGCAAGGTACAGAAAGATGACATCAAGAAAACACTATTCTAATAAGGAGAACGTATGTATAACATGACTAAAGAAGGTTCCAAGAAGAAGCCAACATGTTATAAGGAAACAAATCACAAAGAGGGATAGATGAAATCAACATTCAATCACATTATCTTATCATTAAAGTATTCATCCATTATTCAAATCATATAAGAAAGCATTGTATCAAAACAACCATTAAAGGATTTATTTGATCAACAAACAATGGAAAATAGTAAGACACACACATCCGACATAACATACATATGAAACAGGATTCTCTTTCCAAGTAGAACCTACCTGGAGTCCTGCGGAGAAACCTTTGAGGGCAAATCCAAGTCCACTCCAGCCAATCCCAATCTCCTCAAGCTTTCTAATCACAAAGTTATCTTCTGAATGCCACCAATAACTTTTCTAATAGATTTATACTGAGAGTTTTTGTATATAATATCTCCATTTTCTCCTCCTTTCCTTTACTTTCCAAATCTCCTTTCATATATATGTTTTAGGATTGGTTGAATGGGAAATTTCAACCGATGCAACCATCCACAACCATCTATTGGTTATTAGTTGGACTTTATTAGTTCTTAGATAAATTATTAGGTAGATCGTTTCACGCAAATCCTTTAGTTTATTTACCACCTTTGTTACCATTGTTTAATTTCATGTTTTAAGTAATTTCTTACTTTCACTTTTAGATTAAGATTAGTTACTTTCCTCTTAAAAGGATAATTAGTAATTACCTTTATTTTTATTCAAGGATGGTGTGGATCTAATTATAAATACTTATAATTAGTTCATTCCTTTATTACAATTAAAAAGACATATATATAATCAAATATATATATATATATAGGTAAATATTATTACAAAACATAGATTAATGAATATACTTGACAAGCTTATTACCATGTATTTAATTCCATAATACAATCATATAATTACTAACAGATGGTCATTCCATTAGGCATAGAGAGAATCTTCAATGACACAATCAATACTAACCTAGTCCTAGTGACCATAATTATGCACAATAATCAACTTAAAACACAAGCCTAACATAATCGGACATTAATCCAAAACCAAAGGACAAATCCAAAAGGACCCAACCCAGGAACAAGGATCAGAGATAGGCATAATCTTGCAGGACCTAGTACTGTGTCCGTAACAACAACAATGATCGAGGATTTTGGGGCATGCTCAGACCTATGAAGCGAGGTGAAGTCAATGCCCAGTACCTTCAATCTTGCATCATAGAGAAGAAATACATGTGCATTGATGTACATATTAAAGAAGACATTGCAGACAGATGATCAGGATTGATACATCGTGTGGACTTCATCCATGTGTGTAACTACGACTTTGTCCTTAATTATGAAAAAACATCATGTATATAGACACACACACACAAAGAAGGTAACATGAGGGTTAGAATATTTACCATTGGGTTAGTCTATAATTGATACTAATAATAATTCATCATAATCATAATAAATATCCTAAATCATTAAGTGACATACAAGATTCATCGAAAGTAACTTTAATAGAAGAATATATATCCATCCAGTACATAACATCCTAACTATGTTCAGAAAGGTATTGAAGGTCCTTAATACATACATGGAGACAAACACATACATAAATGATACCTTCAGACAGTATGTCTAATATTAGAATTCTTGGGTACAAGCAGATAAAATCATTATAAACAACTTATTGGAATAGATTAAACAAGTATTAAGCTATAAGGAAACATCTAAAGATCTTACTTCACTCAAAGGCACAAAAATTGTATTATGGTTAGAGGGGTGTTACATCCTCCTCCCCTTAGAGTCAACTTATTCCTGGAAGTTGAAAGAGATGAAATGAACTATACACGTAATTTGTAAATTGTTACCAAATAGAATTGCAATATTACTACTCTAGTACCTACTTTTAATGACTATATGCATAGTTCTCCAATTAAGAGTGTTGATAAATCTTATTACAATTATAGTGTAGATTAACTCGGTTCCAATGGTAAGAGACTTTAAAAAGAATTACCTATCTGATTCTTTTAATTTATGTAGTAAGTTTGTCAAAAGATACTAAGATTAGAGTATTACTTCAAAATTACTTTTATCAACTTGAAAATCCAAAGTATTCATGTTTTATTAACATCAGTGTATTACACAAATGTGTGTTCTACCAATCGATATTGTCGCTTCCTTACACAATATAAAATTTTCCTATCTATGGTAGCTAACATAAAAGGAGGAATTTCTGATAACTTTTCTATTTATGAGACACCGTCTAATCCTACACAATACAACAAATGGAACTTTATTTCAATTAGGGTTCTAAAAATTGCGCTCCTTACCAACTATGCATGTCAAACACAGAGGGGTAAATAAAATTTATATTTATTATGTTCATGAAGGTAATATATCAAATAATTGTTACTTAGATTTTTAATCATGAAACTAAAACTATCCATACACTTACCTTTTGCGATAAAGCACAATTTTATAAGAAATCTTTTAGAAGACACTAAAAAACCTCTTTTAGCAAGTAAAAATTATTCTTTTTCATCAAGATGTAAATATACTTTCAATACTTAGGACACATACACATTTACAATACATATTTTCTAAGTCATCTTTCATAATAATTGTAGGGTTTGATTTCCAAAACACATTCACACCCCTAGAGGAGATCTAATCAATTTCCCAAATTTTCATGTCAGGAAGTTCCATATAGCATTTAATTAATGTCAAACAACAATGTACAAGAGTTCTTTCAAGTTCCCTATTTCATAATGATTAGAGATCCATCAAGAGAGGAAAAAGCACATGATTTCAACTACTATCTTCATGACCACAACATTTAAATCAGTAACATTAACTAATGTACATAAATTTAATTTCTACCCTTTACCTATTTGTAACATTGCCCTTATACCCTTTAATCTTTTTGAGATAATCCTGTATTGAGTAACACACATAACCATATTCTTATAGCATTTATTTGTCACAGTAACTTCTTATTCATAGTCAATCAATCACTTAGTGTTGTTAATTACTACTAAGGTGTTGATCACAATGTATATAAAACTTGAGTTTGTTTCCATAATACTCCTCTAGGATCCTAACCAATCACTAGGCATCTAGAAATACATATAATTAATAAAAACAACTTCCATCATTAGTATAGATAATTAATTTTCGTACATACTCTTTTCTAGACTTGTTTGATTGTGTTAGCTTAACTCATTTTCTATGCAAATTAACATGGCATGCATAAATAATATAGCTTCTTACCAAAACATGGATAAAAATTATTTTCCAAAATGTAAAAGTGAATTATAGCCTATGGTAAAAGCTTGGGGACATAGGTCCTTCACCCAGGGGTCTCTTAATTGAGTATTTACAAATTTTATTGATATATTATTTCCTTGTCTAAAAATTTTTAGTCCTTCAAAACTTATGTCTTAAGAGGAAAGACAGAGACAGAGAGAAATGCATAAGGCAATAAATTATTGGTTCCTTACATTTCAAGTTCCTACTTCAAGAAGTCACAAGAGAGGGGAAGGAGAGAGATCATTCAAACTGTTATTATATATAAAATTATCTATTACAACCTTATTCACTCTTGTGTCCTAGTTTCTCCTTTCACACAATGACCTATGCTACCACTCTCTTTCATCTTTTCCCAAGAATAAGAGAAAAATTAATTTTCAAATTTTAAACCAAGACACGACATCAAATTTTTCACATCTTTCCTAGGTACAAATTTTTAGCCATGAACTTTAATTATGACCATTCCAGTCCTTTAAGAATAAAATCAAGTACTACCACAATCATTTCTTTCTTCGCATTAAAGGTGCTAAGGAAATTCATTTTTAACAAGGAATTCAATTGGGCATTTATAAGAAGATAGAGTGCACAACATTTCCAATAAAATATATTATAGGTAGGGTCTAGAGATAATATTACCTACCACCACAATTAAAAACATCAGGTATCTTTTTACTTTTTTCTTTCCTAGAGATAACAATGTCATTTATCAAACAAGAAGATCACACACAATGGTATAATGAATTCCTTAAAATTCTATTTATAGAAATCATCCATTTAACACATCATAGATCTCAGAATGTAAAACCATAAGTTATATTAATACTCAATCATAGAGGAATAGGCGTACCGTAGTAAGACAATGGAAGATAAATACAAGAAACCTAGCCTTCCTTTCTTAAGATTCAAATTTTTCTAGAATATAGATGAAAAAAATGAGGCAGGGATAAAATATTCAATGTTATGTATAAGTGAGCTATGAGTCCCAGATTTCCCAGTGTGGAAACCTAGGGCTCTGATACCAAGATGTCATGCCCCGCCAGGGAACCCAAGAGGACAAGCCAACTAACTAATAAGAGATGTGAATATGATTTTTTTTCAATGAAATATTACAACTAATCTAAGTCCCCATAGGTTCCCTAACACTGCTATTAAAGAAACATAATCTAATCTATTCATTTACCCATTAAGGCATTGATTGATTAATATAAGTTTGCACTATTCATTAAGCATTCAGGTGAAAGATAAACATTTGATGGATATGCAATGCCCTATATAATTTATTATTTCATACGCATTTGTGAAACATACTAACCATAATCCAATATTAGATTCTATAGCTATTTATTCATAGATTAATTAACTCATAATAGTTTTCCACAACCATACATCAACAGATAGCACATTCATTCATAAATACATTATTTCATATTAAGCCTAAGATCATTTATTATACCAAAAAGTAATAAAAGATATGTGAATAAATACCTAAAACAATTATCTTTTCATATTGATAACATACAATATTTTCCCTTTTCTTTTCCCTAGATCTACCCATTCCCTTATACATTTCTTTGAATTACATTGATATACATCATATCATAAGATCCAATGATTTACAAGAGATTTCTATTACAAGAATGCACATGCATAAGTACATCTTTACATATACAATAAGAAGTCTTCAAAACTGAAAAATCCAGAAGAAATAGGAGCCAAGACAATCCATCTAACCATGAACAGTACCTTGATATAATAAATATTAACCACCCAACCATGTGGATCCATAAAGATTCCACTCCCCTGTGCCAAGAGATAGAGACCAAGGTCCACACAAGAAGGTAACAACTAGGATACTCTTAAGGAGAGGATAGTGTTTTTCCCAAAACAAAACATAACTCAAAAATGGATGAAGATCACAAAGACATAAAGCACATTGGCAGGAAATCTAAGACACATGGTAGGTGAGTGGCATTGCATATCCCTCACCCCTTTGGTTATCCTATTAAGCCACTCTGGACCCCAGTGCCCAAGTAGGCACATGCAGAACCAAACATCTCTCATAGGGACGAGACTGTTTGATTGTGCTATCGCAATAGCACCTTCTCCCACTCCCATTCATAGCCTATACTAGCACTACCGGTATGGGTGAAACTTATCTTAGTTAATGTGTAGTACCCCTTCCCATAATTTTATTAATGTTTTCACTAGATTAAAAAACTCACTAGTGGGTTATCATGGTACTAGCCGCTTAGGGTCCCGACCCCCACTATGAGCCACTCACCTAGTGTTCTTAGGTTCCCTACCTCTAGCAGACATCAAAAGGGCATAATAGACCCACATAATAATCCATAGGAAGATATAATAATGTAAAAACATCAACCATTTGAGTTTAGGAAAGCCTTGGTTGTCCTGAATCCTCTAGACAACCCTAAACCACACTCAAGTATACAGATAGATAAAAACACACCCACATTACACTAAATGCATAAAAATGGATTCTCAACAACATAATAACATGATGAAACTCATAACAACATAAATAATAACATCATAGTAACCTAGCATTGGGTTTAGGGGATCACTGATTGATCCTAGTCCACCAGACAATCCTAAACCTTAATTTGGCATTCAAGATGGTAACTAACACATAAGAAAACATCAAAATGTACCAAACATAAAATAATTCTACAAAGCCATATAACCTGGGTCTTTTGGTACCAAATAAATCCACAAAACATCATAACAAGATCATGTTGTAGAAAATGTGATGATTCCTGAAATTTGGCTAAGTCTGAAATTCCCTAAAACCATCAAAATCTAGAATCTTTATTTGAACTCCTAGGAGGCTGAAACCACTCTCAAACATCCTAGAAGGTATTACATAAAATTTAACTTAAAGTATAAGTAATTAAGAGTATGTAACTTATACTTAAACGTTACATTTTATGTTTCACCCTAAGGCTAAAATCAGACTGAGACCACCCTAACCCTAATCAGGGTTCCCAAAATTATCCAAAACTCTTGAGAGGGTTCCAAAAGATCCTTAACATAATACCATATGAAAAATAAGTGTCCTACAAGTTTACATGCCCCCTAGAGTCAACCCAGGTCAACATGGTGTAACCACCCTAATTTGGTCTACTCTGACCATAGACCCTATTTTCCCTTAGTGTGATCATACCCCCAATTATGTCCAGATAATTCTTTAATTGACTGGCATAATTCTTTCAAATCATATTTAATCTTGAATTTTATTAATCACTTTAGCCAATCAAATTCAAAACAATTCAAATCAATATCTGGCTAAGGTAATTAATTTAAAAAGAATTAAATAAATCCCTATTATATCAAATCACTTGCAAAAGCCTATCCCCTAGCCTAAATTAATCTAATTAATTGCCTATATTCCTAATTAATTATCTAAAGCAATAAAAATCTTAAATAATCAATATTCCTATTTTTGAATGAATTAAATAAGTTTTATTCACTTCATTAATATTCTTCTAAACCCCAACCTAACCCACCTCAACCACTTTGACTCTAGGTTCAAACCTATCCTAACCCATTCACCCTTGATATATCTAATCCTAACCCACCTCCTAATGTTGTCACATTCCATTAAGGTGTGATTAAGAACTCAACCCACTTGAGAAAGTCAACTTTCTCGAGCTTGACTTCCTCTAAGGACCAACTTGTCAAGTATGGCCTTACATCCCCCCATGCTTCATAAATGAATTTCATTAATGTCTCATTAATGTATATTCTTTTATGCCCATACCTCATTAATGCCCAAGGAATTAATGCCTCTTACACCTCATTAACGAGTTTTACAACTCCATTAATGCACCATGTCCCCACTCTCTCTCCTCATTCTTCTATAAATAGAAGGAGTTTTTGAGCTCAAATAAGCCTGAATTTTAGATTGAAAATGCATTGTTATGCTATTAGGATTTAGATAGATTCATGTGTCATTCTAGTTTCCATAATTATGCATTGTTATAATCTTAATTTCTAGAACTAGAATGCATGTTATTTAGATATTTTTCTCATTTTTAATAGAATCTTTCATGCTAAGTCGTATATGTCACTGATAGAAGCATAATCTGAGGGCTTTAATGTTGCTTATCATACTCTTCTTAGTTAGAAAGAAATAGGTCAATTTTAGTTCTTTATATGCTCATTTAACCATGTTTTCCACTAATGTAATGATCTATTGAAGTATTGTGTCACAGGTAACAGGTGCACTGTTTAACACACATTTTTGGTGCCCACTACGCAGCATGAATTTGGATTTTGCCTCATTTTAACTCCATTTTATCTACCCTCCTAGATTTTAGGTCCAGAGTCATTTCTAGTAGCAGAAGATTGCATCCAGGATACGCCCTCGCACTATAGAAATCTAGGCTCGCATCTTGGATTTCCTAGGTCATTTTCAGTATAGGATCACATCTGGTTAGCACTTTGTCACATCTGGTAGCATAGGCTTGTATCTGGTTTGTTGCATCCCATCCTATATTTCTAGGATCACATCTAGTTGAAATTTTTGTGACATTCATTGCCTAACCCCTAACACTTTAACTAGTTGTTGATTTGGTCTTTTGACAGCCTAACAAGTGCTTGCAGGTTTCTGAGAAGGAGATAAGAAGACAATACTAACATGTGTAGCTACAGGGATCTTCAACTGATTTCAATACTAACCCCTTTTTTAAAAAAAATTCAAACTTAAACACCATTTTCTCAATGTGTCAAGTCAACTAGATTATTATGCTCTTTTCCTCTTGAGGAGAATCAGAAAATTAGACGTTGGTTTAACCCTTGTGGAGGGATCTGGGGGTGAATGAATAAGCAATCTCATCGTTTAAACTTCATTTTGGAAATCAGTAATCGAACCAATCAAAGAATTTAACATTGTGGGCTAATTGAACAATCTCATTGTCTAAATTTTGGAATAAAAAATTGAACAAGGAAATCACCTAATATTGTAGATAATCGATCAACACAAATTTAATTTCAAGCATTCTATTTTCCCTAAAGTAGGAACATCTTAAATTGAGCACAAAATTTCCTAAGAGAATGAACTATGTGATTTAAACTATTTTGGGAGAAAACGACATGGATTAGGAGAGTATGCTCTTCTTCTTCAGAGGAATCAGAAATCTAGACGTCCTATTCTCGCCAATCCTTTGTATGCTTATTTAAATGGTAGAGGGTATGCCAGTTGAGGAAAAAATCTCATGGGACTGACCCAAGTGAGGATATGTTTTACGCCAACCCTTCCAAATCACTAAAAATAATTTCTTCCTCATAGGCTAAAGCCTCGAAATACGGAATCGGTTTTGTTCCTAAAATTCTGACATCATTCCTTGAACATGCTTGGGTATGTGTAGAATGGAGCCACTTGAATTTTTCTTGCGAGACTACATATAACTAAGTACTCATAGGGCTATATGCCTCAATTTTTCCTTATGCAATTCTATGGGAGACAGTTTTGAATGGATTGCCCCATCATAAACAACAAACTTCTTAGACAAAAATACCTGATTCATCTCTAAAAGGGTGATAATCCTTGTGCAAGGAAAAAAGTAATTACCCCAAGACACTCGTCATATCGTTCCCTCACTTGTGTTTAGAGTTAGCTAATACAACATCATGATTGAAGCCATTGCATGCTTGGTGATGGTTATATTCTGATTAGCATTTGAGTGTGTACCTAAGTCAACGAGCAAGGATTTTTGTTCTCTACCTATAAAATAGGGCATAAGGATATGTTTGTTCCCCTAACAATGCAAATCTTCTTGATGTATCTGAAAGATCACTAGAAAGATAACACCTTCAAAACAAGAAACAACATTCAATACTTGATCTACATGTGTTTTTCACTCACTAGCAAGTCTCCCAACATGAGCACAGATCAAACAAACTTCATGCACTTTCAAGACATAATTTTCAAAAACTAACAAGATCTGACAAAGACATCATAAACTCACATCCCGAATTTCCTAGCTTGTATCTAGTATCCTAGCTCGCATTTGGTGTACATCATATCTGGTCAGTGCATCATCACATCTAGGGTTTAAGCTCGCATCTTGGGTCATCAGAAGCTCACATATAGTATTTCCTAGCTTGCATCTAGGAGCTCGCATATAGGACAGTAGGTACTTGCCAATTAGTTTATCAGAAAACCTCAGTTGATTTGGATACCCTTTTGGCTCTTTAGTATGTCCCTAATGTCTTTTTTGGTCTCCCTATTTTTGTTTCAAAACACTTTTTCAAACGTCTACCTTGCATGTCATGTCAGTTTCTCATAATTAGTCTCAATATGTGTGGTCTATCCACTTCTTACAACAACTTGATTCCCAGCTCACTATCAGGGCATTCTAACCCTCTAACACTGGAATCATTTACTTCCACCAAAACCTAAACAAAACTTCTACCTAGACACACTCACTTGAACAATTTGAGATACTACTTGATACTATTGAAAAAGTTTGACAAAGTTGAGATACAACTTCATGGTTAGCACAAGACGCAACAAGTACACTTCTAAAGAATTGGAAGTTCTTCCTAGATCACTGCACTTTCAAGGAGAAACATCCCACAGTTCCTTGCTTGATTTAGACTCTCCAGCCATAGATAGAGACACTCACGGATGGAGTGTGGCTTTTAATGATTATGACAATGACAAAAACCAAAAACATGAAGATATCGATAAAGAAGAAGAACTGACATTTGACCTTCCTATATTTGAATCAGGCAATGAGGAAGACATCACTGAAGAAGAGTACAACAAACTCAAACAGAGAAAGAAATTCCAAAATATGATTGAATAGATGATTAGAGAAGATAAAGAGAAATACTTTCTCCACCTAGCATCCACTAGCATAAAATTACCCCTAAATTATGATGTCGAACAACTAAAAGAAAAGAAGTTATCAACTCCTATATCCATTCTTGCTAAACAACTCACCTTAATGCAAATTGAGCTTGTGAAACTCAAACAAGAGAAGGAAAAAACTAAAATGAAATACTCTTTGGACACCATTTGTCCATTTCCTTTTGACAAGAGTATTACTATGGTCCCATTTCCTCCCAACATAGAAAGGCCGAAATACGAAAAGTATACGGGAGAGACTGACCCACACGATCACATTAGATAATTTTGTGCTCTGAGCATAGAACACATGCATGAACCTACCTACCTCATGTTTCTCTTTCCAGGAAGCCTAGGTGGAAACGCCATGGAGTGGTTCTCAAAACTTACACCTAAGGTCAAAACTTTTGAGGAGTAATTCAACAATTTATTCAACATTACTCCTACAATATCTAGCATGATGTGACTATGATGGATCTATGTAACACTAAACAAAAGATGGGTGAGTCATTTATACACTTCATAAAAAGATGGAGGAAAATCTTCACATGATATTCAAGGGATATTCCTGAATCCAAAAAAATTGAAATCTTTGTTAATAACTTGATCCCTAAATTAAACTATGCATTGCAAATGCAAGACTCACCTAGCTTTGATAGGATGATCACTCTTCAAATTGAAAAATATACCAACTCCAACTCCAAGCCTAAATGGTGGAAGAAGAACAAAAATGTTGTCAATGATGGAGTGGTGGATGCCTCTAATGTAAACTCTAAACCTGAGGTGTTCAATCTAACCAATAGCATGCTAGCAAGCAAAGAGGCCAAGGTAACAACTTATTTACCTAAAGCCAACAACGAGAATAACAAGGGTCGGCCATGGACTTCTAGACCTCAAACAACATTCATTCCTTTGGGAGAGCCTCTCGAAATTGTTTTAAAATCTCTATTAGACAACAAGGTTCTCACAATCCAAGATTCCAAACCATGGGAGCCAGAACCCAAGTGGTGGGATGACAATTCCTATTGCGTCTTTCACAAGAACACAGGACACAAGACTAACAATTGTCTTAAACTCAAACATGTCATCCAGGACCTTATTGAAGGAGGAAAGATCAAGGTGGATGGACACACTACCAATGAAGATCACACAAAATTTAACAAACCATTCCCTAATTATGAGAAGGGGGAAACATCTAAAGGAAAAGGTAATGGAGTAAAATAGACCTATTCTAGCAATGGTAATGTGATCAATATGCTAGACATTAATATTGAATCCATTAATGTGGTCACAATTAAAGGTGTTAAAGACACCTATTCCCAATAAAATGCACTAACACGGAGTCAAGTGCAAGTTACAATCAAAGGGCCTAGTTGCTCATCCAAACCAACAACAACATCCAAGGTTCCTATTGTTACTATCCCTAAACCAACAGTGATGAACAAAACTGTTACTATTCCTGCAGCAAGGTATAACTTGGTGGATCAGTTACAATGAGCCTCTGCTAAAATTTCCATCTTTGAGTTCCTTAAAATATCCACAGTACATAGGGAAATCCTAGAACAAGCCCTACATGCCACAAATGTCCCAAAGGACCTTGATATAGACAAATCCAAGCGATGGTTAATCACATTTCAACGCCACATTACCTATCTTTTACTGAAGAGGATGATAAATCATTAGCACATTGACACAACCAACCCCTTCATAATGAAGTCTTGATTCCCAAATCCCATGTTCAATGTGTATTGATAGATGGAGGCACAAGATTGAATATTTGTACCCTTAATCTAATCATAAATTTGGGTCTCTCAGAACAAACCATTGATTCCAGAAGCAAAATCACCATCAAGGCCTATGACAAGGAAGAACGATCCTCTAAAGGCCTTATTGTTCTTCCCATCAGAATCGGGCTAGTTGAGAGGAATGTCATATGTCAAGTCTTGGATCTACCCTTGGCATACAACATCCTATTGGGGAGACCTTGGATCCACAAAATGCAAGTCGTGCCATCTACTTACCACCAATGTATCAAGCTCCCACATAATGGGGTGGAGGTAACAATTCCAGCATATGCTAATTATACTTGCAACAATATCAAGGCAGGTAGTATGATTCCACATAACAAGGAAGCTAGAAAAAAGATTGCTCCTGAGACTACCAAAGACATGGTGATGAAAAGATTTGAAAAAATGTTAAAACTTGAAGAAACAGGAATGCGAGAATACAAGTTGGACATGACTCTTTCGCTAACAGAACTACCAGTATCACCTAGATCTTATGGAAAACCTTCCTCATCTTTCCCACCTATTGCCGCTAAGGAACCAAAGATCCATAAAGCACCTGGTATGGTTAAGGCATCCACATCTTCTTTAGATAACACAAAAGAATAGGCAGTCGTGGAATGGCTTTACAAGAGAGCACCAAAGGAAGCTGAGGTCAAGCATGCAAAAATATCCCCAGCACAGTGTGGTAAAGGATATGACCTTCTTAAACAGATGGGATACACATGAAAAGGACCTTTAGGTGACACCAGAAGAGGACTTATTGAACCTATGCACATGGAATTTAGGAATACCATAGACAAAACAAGACTAGGTTTTAATACTGAATCTAACAAACCTATTTCAAAACATAGTCCGATATCTGACAAAGGGAGTGATAAAATAGAGGGAAAAACACTAGAACAGTGGTCCTATGAAATATTATTACATGTTGGTATGGAGAATCCTGAATATCAAGGAGAGATATATGTACCAAGCTTTGAAACACCACAAGATATTCACATGCCTTTGTTAGCACAGGCTCCTATTCAAGAGGTAGGAGAAATGACCGAGGATGATCCAGCAATACCATTGATAGAAATGGCTACTACAAGCACATCCCAACAACAAGATTCACATCATAAGTGGGGGCAGTTAGTCACAGTTTCACATGTCCTTGATTTACCACACTTTGATCCACAAGTTGCTAACCGGGTACATCCAATAACTATTGTTGAATTCCTAAACTGGTCTGATAATGAAGCAACTGACTCTCATGATTATGAATGGGATGAGCTATCTGTCGCCATAGAAGACATTGAAATAGATAAGATTCACATGTTTTAAGCTCCCTTAGCACCCTACAAACATTCTAACACTACTCCCAACAACACTGATATTCCTAAAGCAGAGGAGGAGTTCCTTCCCTCAATCATTAATGGAGAGACTGGTGTTCTCATAAGTCTAGAAGAACTTCAGAGGTGGCAAGCAAGAAGCCTCCTTTTACGGAGAGATAAAGATGAAAGTTCCACTGACGAGTCACTAGAGTTTGGTCCACATATAACTTACAACGACCCTTTTTATGACGATCTAACTCTTATTGATCTAAATATCAAAGAAATTAACTTAATAGAACACATCTTATCAGTTAATAGTATTGATACTAACGCGATGTTGTCCTTACCAAAACCTGACTCCTTGTCTTTGATAAATCTAGATCTAATTGATTGGAGAAATTTCAATCCTACTCCTATCCTAGACTTTCCTAATGACTACACCTTGGCTTTCTATCTAAATGCTTATGAACCTTATCCTTCTTCCACCAATGCAAGGAGTGAGAATATGTCACAGGATGATATCAAGTTTCTCAGTCAAAAATTGAAAAATAAAAAGAAGAAAAGAACTCATGGTGAAAACCACGTTGTGGTAGTATCAAATTCTAAAAAAGTAAAATAAAAAGATGTATCTAAAGGTGAAAACCTCTTAGAGGCACCAAAGGATGAGATTCTTGATATCCTCCCTGAGCACTTTCAAGAAAGATATTCAGTACTGATAGAACCAACAAAACCAATTAACTTGGGCATAGCTGAGTCTTCTCAAATTATTCACCTGGCACAATCTTTGTCAGAAGAGGAAAAGGTCTAATTCACTGAGTTCCTGAAAGAAAAGAAAATGAACTTTGCATGGTCTTATACCGATATGGCTGGACTAGATCCTAACTTAATCATGCACCATTTATCTATAGCTCCTAGGATAAAACCCGTGAAATAGAAATTAAGAAAGATGCATCCTCATGTTGCATTACTAGTAAAAGAAGAGCTAGAGAAATTATTGAAGGCTGGATTCATTAGAGTCATCGCTTATGTAGGATGGATTTCTAATGTAGTTCTTGTATCTAAATTAGATAAATCTATCAGGATCTACACAGACTTTCGAGACTTAAACAAAGCATGCCCTAAGGATGATTTTCCACTAGCTAATATTGATATGATCATAGACCTCACAGAAGCCTACCAAATGTACTCACTAATGGATGGTTTCTTAGGCTACAATAATATTAAAATTACGCCTGAAGATCAAGAGAAGACCACATTTACATGCGCATGGGGAACCTTTTGCTCGAACGTCATGCCATTTGGGTTAAAGAATGCAGGAGCTACATATCAAAGAGCAATGACAACTATATTCCATGACATGATGCATAAAAACATGCAGGATTAGGTAGATGACACCTTGCCTAAATCAAAAGAAAGAAATACTCATATTAATGACCTAAGGAAAATATTGGATCGTATGGAACAATTTCAAATTTGGCTCAATCCCAAGAAATGTGCCTTTGGGGTCCAATTAGGAAAGCTCTTAGGGTTTATTGTCTCAACAAAAGGAATTGATGTAGACCTTGCAAAAGTCAAGGATATACTAGAAATGACTCCTCCATGCAACATAAGTCAAATGAGGACATTAGAAGGGAGACTTCAATCAATCAGGATATTCATGTCACAGCTTGCAGATATAGCGCAACCCTTTACCAAATTACTACATAAAGGGGTCACTTTCAAATGGAATGAACATTGTGAAGCCAACTTCAAAGAATTAAAAGAGTACCTATCTACTCCTCTAATTCTCATGGCACCCATTCATGGTAAGCCATTACTCTTGTACATTTCAACTATAGCTACATCATTAGGAGTATTGTTGGCACAAGAGGATAAAACTAAGAAGGAAATGGAAATCTACTACATTAGTAGAACACTAGTGGCCTATGAACTCAATTACAACATAATTGAAAAAAATCATGCTTAGCGGTTGTCTTTGCATCACAAAAATTGAGACATTACATGTTGTCACATATAGTAAATCTCATTACAAAGATAGATCCTTTGAAGTACCTCCTCAACAAAACAACATAAATAGGACATCTAGCAAAGTGGGTCCTTATTCTGAGTGAATTTGACATTGAGTATGTGGAAAGAAGAGCTATTAAAGGAAAAGTCATCGCAGATAACCTAGCTGATTCACCACTCCAAGATGATGAACCTTTAAGGATTGAGTTTCTTGATGAAACAATTATACATCTAACTAAGTATCCATGGAAAATGTACTTTGATGGTTCTTTGACACAACAAGGCTCTGGAGAAGGGTTCTGTTCATAACCCCTCAAGGCTACAAGATACCCAAGTCCTACAAATTGATGTTTCCATGCACAAACAATATTTCTAAATATGAAGCATTGATAAACGGTCTTAAGCTCGCTATGGAGTGGAATATTGTAGATTTACACGTGTATGGTGACTCCCAACTCATTATCAATCAATTCAATGGAGATTATCAGACAAAAGATGAGAATTTGATGCCCTACAAGCAATTGGTGGATGACCTAAAGAAGTACTTTGTCTTCATCACATTCCAGCAGATACCCAGAATAGAGAATAAGGATGCAGATGCCATGGCCACACTGGCATCCATGTTACAACTGGAGGAACATCAATTCCTCTATGAATTCTTGGTGTTAGAATTATCCTACCCAGCATTTGATACCCTTGAATACCAAGTAATTTGTGCTTTAACCACCCAAGACCAATCTCGGTATACTAAAACCATTACTTACCTAATTGACCAAACCATTCCTAATGATCTATCTAGAAATGAAAAAATAGCCTTGATTCGGACAACATCACGTTATGTCCTCATAACTAATAAAATATATAGATGAGGTCTCGAAGGTACACTTGTTATATGTTTATAACACAAAGAGTCAGATCTCGCATTAAAATAAGTCCACGAAGGTGTATGTGGATCACATTCAAATGGCTTTTCATTAGCAAAGAAACTGCTTAGAGTAGGATATTACTGGCCTACATTGGAGAAAGATGCTATTCAATTTTCCAAAACATGTCATAAATGCAAAACACATGGAAATCTCATCCATGCTCCTGCCAGAGAACTTATACCTTTTATAACACATTGACCATTTCAGCAATGGGCCTTTGACTTGGTTGGAAAATATATCCTAATTCTTCAAATGGACACAAGTTCATCATTACGGCCACTGAGTATTTCATGAAGTGGGTCGAGGCCATGCCGCTAATCAAAGCCATTGGAAAATAGGTGGCTATGTTCATTTTGAACTACATTATCTGTAGATATGGGATATCCTCTTCAATTGTAACAGACAATGGGGGCCAATTTAAAAACCAAGACATTGATGACCTTTGTGAACAGTTCCACATCACTCAACATTTCTCCTAAATATATTATCCTCAAGTTAATGGACAGGTAGAGGCATCTAATGAGAATATTCTCAAGATCCTACATAGAACTGTGAGTAAGTCTGGTAGAGACTGGCATTTACAACTAAATCCAGCACTATGGGCCTACAAAACAAGTATCAAAACACCAACTAGAGCCACACCATTTTACCTAGTCTATGGTGCTAAAGTATTACTGCCTATTGAGGTTGAAATCCCATCTTTGCAGGTATCTTTACAAGGTCTTGTTACAGATGAACAATACCGCATTGATCGGGTGAATTCTTTAGACCTACTTGATGAGCGTAGGCAATAGGTGTTCGATCATCTGAAGGTGTACCAAGAACGAATGTCCAAGGGGTACAATAAAAAGGTCAAACCATGACAATTTTAAGTGGGGGATCTTGTCCTAAACAAGAATCCTAAGAACCAACCTAACAAAGAGTAGAAAGGAAAGTTTGAACTTAACTAGCTGGGACCTTATGTTATCACTGCTACTTTTTGGACAACAACTTATTAACTAGCTACACCTGAGGGAGATGTCCTTCTTGATCCTATCAATACTCTACATTTGAAGCGGTTCTACGCTTGATGATTGGCTAACAAAGCCTATGCAGTGGAAAGCTCAGAAAAAACCAAAAACATTCAAAAAGTTGATCCTAAAGAAAATTCAAAAATAGTGGAAAAATTTCTGAAGAAAGGTATCATTGGTGAAAACCTGGCAACAGGTAACTTGATACTACCAAAAGCATTCAAAAAAGCAAAAATAGAAAAAACATTGAAAAAGAAAAAGTACCTTGATGAAAACTTGGTAAAATGGGCATCTTGGTAACAAAAAGAAAAGAAAAGATCTTGCCGAGTGGTGAAAACCTGGAAATCAGGTGTCACTTGTATTCTGCACTCTATCTATCAATACATTGCTGATACTAAGCCTTCAGGATTACACGTGTGCTAATGGTTGACTTTTTTTCCTTATGAAATCTTTTCCTTACTTGGGATTGTCTGCGTTTCTGTCGTAGGGATCCAAGTCATTTTGCACTAGGGGCACCTTTAATAGTATGTTAGGTTGTGTCTACTAGGTCATCATAGGATAGTTTGTCTTCTGATACGATGCTTCTCGATACTTATGCCAAACGGTCACTTTCACAACACAAGATGACACAAACATTGAACTAATGGTGTTCCTAAAACCAACATTGGATTACGAACAATGACAAGGATATACTCAGACATGGAACACATATTCCTTGAATTCTATATTTCTGATTGATGAATCTCTACTGTGATCACAAAATAAATCAATAGTATTTCTCAATGCTACTTAAACACAGTTTGACCTTGGTTTGCTCATAACTCTTTTATGCACTGATGATGATTTACCTAGGGACATCTAAGTGGTTATGAATTTTATTTGAATGATTCATAATTGATGGTTGTTATGTCTTCCGAGTTACCCCATGATGTCTGCACAAAGACAAAGAGTCACAAGGATAGGGGGCATAACATTTTCTTGGTTTTCTGTGTATGATGATTGTTCCAAATGATCCTATAAATTCCACCTAACTTAGATGTTTATGGTAAGAGCTACCAACATGAGTGGATAGCCGCATATATCTCAATCTTTGTTATGTGTAGACTATGGCGAGGTTGAAACAATTTCCTTGTCTATTTTTTGAAGTCAGATTCTCACTAAATTATATGAAGCATAATGTACCCAAGGATATGAATTTTCAAGGTCATTCCGGGTCCAATATCCTACCTTACTCAGAATCTGATATAATAAAAGGAAGGTGACTATCTTGTCATCCTAGCTTCTATGCCTTGATGCCTAAGTCTATTTCTGACATTTCAAATAGTATTCATATCTTCATAATATCAGTGGGTATTAGTGATGGTTGTACTATCTAGTGGTATCTATTCTGAAAAATGCCCAATGACGATAAAAATAATCCAATATTTGTCAATTAGTGACAAGTCCTAAAAGTCTGCATGTAGATGCATTTAGAGGTTGCTTGATGCATTTGTGAAAGAAACAATAAGCATAAGGAATTTGAGCTCCAAAATTATTTCTATTTTCTTCTAAAAATCCAATTTAATTACATCTATTACTGATATTCATATCATTACACATCCATAGCATACATTTTTCTTTCATTAAAAGAGATAGAAGGAAAAATACAAAAATAAAGCATTTATGCATTTCATTTTACATCCTAAGTGCATCCATACATTTTACTTGCATAAGAAAAACTCAAAAACATACATTTGCATATTCACATAGTATCATTTGAAACACATTTATATCAGTGATCCACAAACGCATGAATTATGTCATCATCCAAATCTAACTCATCATACGACAAAGATATAATCACATGTGCAAACATATCTAATGAAAGCAAAGAAAACCCATCAGAATCAGAAACAGTTGCATCAGATATATATCTCAAAACATGATACAAAAAAACAATATGGCACAAGTCTACACAAAGAGCATCAGAGTATACTAATGAATCAGATATACATATATCAAAGATTCAATAGTACAAAATAATGGCCTCACAAGGCTCTGGATATACAAAATGATCTCACAAAATAGTACAAAAATATATGTCTCAGCTCTGGCTTCCCCCCTCTCCCTGATCTAGAGGAGGAGGAGGAGGAGGAGGTGGTACAAATGGAGGTGGAGGAGGCATCAATCCCTCTGACTGTTGGGCAACCCGTGAAAAAGAAAGTGCTCTCTGACCCTCTGGAACTACATCATGGTATAAAGAAAAGTAATAAGCTACTCTCTATCCCTGATGGGTGGCTATTCGAGCCTGGGCATATCTCTCTACTCTGAGCATATCACCCTATCTTTCTTTCTCTACCCTGAGGTGCTCCAATTGTGTATCCTTTTCTGTCAATAAAGCCTCTAAAGTGGTAATACAAGCTCTCAGTTTCTCTCTCTCCCACTCACACTCAAATAGAGGATCTCCATCTCTACTAGAACCCCTGCCAAAATCTTGTCCTAATGGCCTATCCTGTGGCTTGTCTAGCTTCCTCTTCTTCTATTGCCTCTGCCATCTCTATTTCTCTCTTGTCAGTAAGGGACCTAGATCCATCCTAGGAGCAACAAACCTAAATCGGGTGCACCAACCATCTCCACTGCCACTGGCAACATCTATTGTACCAGCCACAAATCCACCTCCCCTATCATCTCCACCATCCTCCCCATCATCTGGAGGAGGCTTCCTAGCACCTCATCTCCCATCCCTACATCCATCTTGTCCTCCTCCGCCACCCCTAGCTCTTTGTGCTCCTCTTCTCCCCCTGGCAAGGTGATCATCAAGATCATAATCTATCGGCTCCTCTATACGTGGAATTACCTCCTCAGGCACTTTGAATCATGGGAGTGGATACTGAAGCATCTCTATTGTGTACCCATCTGAGAAACTTGCATATGCAACATCTAGATGGAGATCTTAATCTACTCTGACGATGTCTCTGATCTCCTGGTGGGCAGTCTCATAGTTCAACTGGGCACCCCATAATGGTGCCTCGTCATCAGTCTGAGCATATACTGTAACATCATAAGTCTTGCCCTATCATCGATCATACTATCTTAAAAATCAAGTATGTACAAACTACTCTACAATATATCTAGTCCTCCCAATAAGGTACCTACACTGGAACAAAAATGGAACCTGTCTTGCATCTGAGGTCCACTCCTCACAATCCAAGTATGGCTGCCATACTACCTTTGTCATATCATCAAAAAGCCTTCGACAGTACTCTACCTTGCCTAGATGGGGCTGCTAAATAAGACCTACATACATATATATATAAGGCTGCTCAGGGGCATGTTTCCTGTCTATGATGGGTCGTGTCACTAGGATGTGCTCCCAGGTCCAGATCTGAAGAATCAAAATACCCACAATCATGCTCTGGGTACAGTGATAAACAATCTCATGAAGCTCATGGTACATATGGGCTAGGATATAGCTACCCCATGCAAATATCCATCTTGAGATGACCATCTGCTCCAACATATATACCCATCCTACAAGGAATCTGTGATGTCCTTTGTTTGGCATTAGGATGCCACCAATCAAGCCTGCTAAATATACAGATAATCGATCATAATCATGGCACATGTAATCCCAAGAGAGGTATCTCTGATCAATGGTATCATCCTGGAAATACCGACAAGCTGCACCAATCACCACAGTAGAAGTCAACTAAAAGTGCACCTTGCGGCCAACAATCAAAACTCATAGTAGGCACCATACATCCTCAGGAGTAACTGCCATCTCCCCAGTCAAGAGATGGAAGGTGTTGTGCTTTGAGTGCCATCTCTCGGCAAGAGAAATCAACAACCCCCGATTTACCCCTATATCAGGTAAACCAATCAATGATCGTAATCCTACACGGACTACTACTACCTACTCATCATTTGACGTCAGTCTGGCCAAGGCAAGTACACTCCCTAGATATGTATCGTGAAATGCAACTACCTCAAAATTAGCCTGTTTTGGCAAGTAAAAAGATAAATCAGTGTTCTATCTACAACAAAGATTCAGAATCATGATCAACTAAGTGATTTAGGGTCCGCAACAGACAAACAGTTCAAAATGGATAAGTTTCTAATTCCAAAAATGAGATGCGATCTTGGAATCTTAGGGTGTGATCTCTTTTTTCAGATGTAATCTTGGAAATACAGGATGCGATGGAGAATACTGGGTGCAATCCTAGAAATCTCAAATGCAACCCCAAAAATGGGGTACAATTCCAAAATGTAGGGTATGACATAAACTAAATTTCCTATTTTAAACTAAGATAAAAGTAGAGTAACGGGATGCGACTCAAAAATTCAGGAAAGCAGGATGCAATCTCAAAAAAATGGGATGCGATGCGGGTTTAGCAAGATGCGATTCAGAATCCCAGATGCGATCCAAAATTCAAAGGGCTCTAAAAGCTGTAAAAATGCATGAAATTCAAAAGTGCAAAATTCTCAAGGTAGTTTTATGAGTACTTACCAGAGGTCCATAATCGGCTGGGTGTTGATGTCGACGATTGAGCTCAAAATGATGTTTTTGCACAAGGACCACCATCTTCTCTGTAGAGCTCTTAGATTTACAATGGATAAAAGTGAAAATGAATAGTAAAAAGGTAATTTATGAGATGTATATTGGCCTTTTGATCTATTTAGGGGGTCTGAAATTCCTCCCAGGCAACGTAAACTCATTTTGTTCCCCTTCTGATCAATCGGGAAAAAAATTGAAGTGATAAGTTTTCACAAGAAATTTAACATGCCCACACAGTGAGATTTATCATTACGCCGGCAGTACAAAGGTCATCTCTGCTGTCAAATCCCTGGTCTGTTACATGCAACATGAGCAAAGAAAAGGAGATACCTACAAGGAAAGTCTGGAAATTCAAACCAGATTTAAGGAGGATGTTATTGAAGAAAATTCACAAGCTCACTTTTCCACACAAATAACGAAGGTGCATTAAATCCCATCGCACACACTTTTTCTGTGACAGCTCCTAAAAATGTAGAATTGCTCCATATAATCCACAAATCCAATTTCTAAATTCTCTATCCTCCAAATTGCACATTTCATCATAATTCTTGGTTCGACATCATGCTATTGGCCTCAAACCTCGCATTTTCATGTAATTAACTTGGTTTTTCGTATGTTTTATCAAAAACACACCTTCTTTCTTTCACTTTTTCTAATCTATCCTTCCTTGTCCTACTCATTCCTTCAAGTGATACATCATTTCAACAGAGGGATTTCATTATTTTTCCTTTGATTTCGTTCCCGAGGGGGCATGATCACACTATCATCAATCAAATTCTTGCTCGAAACAACATTAAAATGACTTCGTTATCAAAAGACTAAAGGCATGACAGTTTCTTGACTAAGTTGGAACTATTGGATCAAAGGCTTCGGTTCTCACAAGATGGATATCCTATGTCTACTTTTTTAGATTCTTATTAAGCTCCTGGTAGCTTCATACTGACTTTTGGACGACAACCAAGTTCAGAATCAGTATTATCAATCTTTGGACGAAAACCAAGTTTAGAATTGATATCTTTAAGACCTTTTATTGACCTTTGGACAAAAACCAAGTTCAAATTCAATTCTATTAGTTTAAGTTCAATCAAGTGTGAGACTGATCTCACCAGGCATTTCGTTTGATCATGAGCAAAATTCTCAATCTTTCTGAAGTCAAAATCAAAAACTTTCTTTGAATTAATGTGTTTCTTGCACATCAATTCAAAGAGGGGAAAATGTAACCACCCTAATTTGGTCTTCTCTAACCATAGATCCTATTTTCCCTTAGTGTGATCATACCCCCAATTATGTCTAGACAACTCTTTAATCGACTGGCATAATTCTTTCAAATCATATTTAATCTCCAATTTTATTAATCACTTTATCCAATCAAATTCAAAACAATTCAAATCAATTCAAATCAATATTTGGCTAAGGTAATTAATTTAAAAAGAATTAAATAAATCCCTATTATATCAAATCACTTGCAAAAAGCCTATCCCCTAGCCTAAATTAGTCTAATTAATTGGCTATAGTCCTAATTAATTATCTAAAGCAATAAAAAGCTTAAAATATTAATATTCCTATTTTTGAATGAATTAAATAGTTTTTATTCACTTCATTAATACTCTTCTAAACCCCAACCTAACCCACCTCAACCACTTTGACTCTAGGTTCAAACTTATCCCAACCCATTCACCCTTGCAAAATCTAATCCTAATCCTAATCTAATCCTAACCCAACTTCTAATGTTGTCACATTCCATTAAGGTGTGATTAAGAAGTCAACCCACTTGAGAAAGTCAACTTTCTCAAACTTGACTTCCTCTAAGGACCAACTTGTCAAGAATGGCCTTACATCCGCCCATGCTTCATAAATGAATTTCATTAATGTCTCATTAATGCATATTCTTTTATGCCCATACCTGATTAATGCCCAAGGCATTAATGCTTCTTACACCTCATTAATGAGTTTTACAACCCCATTAATGCACCTTGTCCCCCCTCTCTCCTCATTCTTCTATAAATAGAAGGAGTTTTTGACCTCAAATAAGCTTGAATTTTAGATTGAAAATGCATTGTTATGCTGTTAGGATTTAGATAGATTCATGTTTCATTCTAGTTTCCATAATTATGCCTTGTTATAATCTTAATTTCTAGAACTAGAATGCATGTTATTTAGATATCTTTCTCATTTTTAATAGAATCTTTCATGCTAAGTCGTATATGTCACTGATAGAAGCATAATCTGAGGGCTGTTATGTTGCTTATCATACTCTTATTAGTTAGAAAGAAATAGGTCAATTTTAGTGCTTTATATGCTCATCTAACCATGTTTTCCACTAATGTAATGATCTATTAAAGTATTGTGTCACAGGTAACAGGTGCACTATTTAACACACACACACACAACACCTTAAGCCCTTCTAGAAACCCTAAAACCAATCTGGAAGAGTCCCATGCAGGTGGTAGCCCAAGCACCGCAGGTGGTCATGAAGCTGTGCAGGTGGGAGTCCAAGTTGCACAAGTGGTCATGACCTACACACTTGGGCCTTCCTCCTACACAGGTGGTCACATGAGTTTCACAGGTGGAGCCTAGACCTTCGTAGGTGGTAAAATTCTGTGTATATCAAGGGAAACAACCTCTAGATTTGACCTTTCAAGTAAAATTGGGTAAGATGGAGGTCTGGAAAGTAGAATCGGAGGGATACACAGTTGAGATCCCTCTCTTCTCCTTGAAAGACAGCCCTGAAACCCATCCTACCATTGAGGTAAACCTGTTGAATTCCTGCCCATAGGCACAAGGTCTAGAAAGATGACATCAAGAAAACACTATTCTAATAAGGAGAACGTCTATATAACATCTCTAAAGAAGGTTCCAAGAAGAAGCCAACACGTTCTAAGGAAACAACTCACAAAGAGGGACAGATGAAATGAACATTCAATAACATTATCTTATCATTAAAGTATTCATACATTATTCAAATCATACAAGAAAGCATTGTATCAAAACAACCATTAAAGGATTTATTTGATCAGCAAACAATGGAAAATAGTAAGACACACACATCCGACATAGCATACATATGAAACAGGATTCTCTTTCCAGGTAGAGCCTACCTGGAGTCTTGCAGAGAAACCTTTGAGGGAAAATCCAAGTCCACTCCATCCAATCCCAATCTCCTCAAGCTTTCCAATCAAAGAGTTATCTTCCGAATGCCACCACTAACTTTTCTAATAGATTCATACTGAGTGTTTCTGTATATAATATCTCCCTTTTCTCCTCCTTTCCTTTACTTTCCAAATCTCCTTTCATATATATGTTGTAGGATTGGTTGCATGGGAAATTTCAACCGATGCAACCATCCACAACCATCTATTGGTTATTAGTTTGGACTTTATTAGTTCTTATATAAATTATTAGGTAGATTGTTTCCCATGAATCCTTTATTTTATTTACCACCTTTGTTACCATTGTTTAATTTCATGTTTTAAGTAATTTCTTACTTTCACTTTTAGATTAAGATTAGTTACTTTCCTCTTAAAAGGATAATTAGTTAATTGCTTTATTACAATTAAAAAGACATATATATATATATATA
>MU224014.1:233986-251829 GCA_018584345.1 Thuja plicata
CTTTAGACAACAAAATGTTGTCAGCAACTTTGAAAAGTTGCTCATGTTGCATAGCAACATTTTTCATTTTTTAGCCATTAACACTTTTTAAGTGTTTTCTTCACCAACCTACCTTAGATAACTTTAGCTAGACTAAATAGGGTATGTATGGACCCTAAAACCTTCTATGACATCATCCTAACCTTTGATGACATCATCAAGTACACCATAGTTAAATGGAGCCAAAAAGAGCTATTAACACAAGAAAAGAAGCACAAAATGAAAACTACCTAAACTACTCTTGGTCAACATGACCTTATGTATTTAAATTTCCCTACTAGAGGGTCTTACACACACTAACACACCAAAATGACAAGAGACTACCCTATTTTATTGGCATCTCCAGGGTGCTCCTGCACCAACCTCATTGATCACAATGAAATCAAAGTAGATTCTACAAGAAAGGCCTCACTCAATAGTGATCTAAAAATCTACCAAAATGCATTCCCTAACCATGGCAACAAAAAGGGACCTACCAACACAAACACTACTCAAGCATCCAATCACGGTAAAGGAAAATAAGGAGACAATACCAGTAATAACACTGCATCCTATGTTGATTTTGGTAGCTTAATTGGTTGCATATCCTAGGACAAACCATTGGTAAATGTTATCCATGTCAAAGGCACTGATACCAACTGTGCAGTCACCACACATCAAGGACACATATCTGTTGTCGGTGCTAGTACTGCCTCATCCTCTGGGGCACAATACTATTTTTGGAACATCTAGGGAATATGCTTGCCCAAATATCCATCCTAGATCTCCTTTGTACATCACCCATACATCAAGACATCTTGCACAAATCTCTCCAAGAGTCTCGTATACCTATAAATATTGACACTAGCCAGTTCCAAAACCTTGTAAACTACTTGTTCGCTTCATGCAGAATATATTTCAAAACCGCGGACATGTCATCTTTTGAGCACAATCATAATCTCCTCCTTCGCATTACTATCATGACCAAAAACTTTTCCATCAAATAGGTCCTGACAGTGGCCTCCTTGATCACTTCAAAGGAAAATATCCCTCTACCTATAAACTGGTCACTAAAAAATGGAACTATCAAGGAGGTGGACTAGGCCCCAAGGAACAAGGCATGAGAGCTCCCATTCTGTCCTTTAAACTAAAAAGACACATTGGTCTAGGCTTTGAACATGATACATCTGGCATTGGCCATAACACGACTAGGGGCACTAATGAAACTAGCCTAACTTATCACACTCCCCTAGGTAACATATGTGAAGTCAAAGACATCCTAGAAGAGAAAATTATGAAATCTTATGATGATATTAATGATGACCATTTCCTGGAGAATGCTATCCTTCACCAATTATCCCTCAATCTCATAGAAATTCCCCTCATTCATCCAGAACTCAGAAACTGGGACCAACCAAGCGTCATCCCTATGGGAGAGTTTGAAAGTGCGACCACACTCCTAAGATTCATGGGAGAAATACATCAACAGCCAGACTGGGGATAGTCCTCTACACATGTATACAACTTGGACTCTGAGGCATACTTTGGGGGAGAGGAGGTCTTCATCTGCAAAATTGAAAATCAAAAGAATAAAAGAATAAAATGGATCTCTTAGTGAAAACCCTTCTAGGGTGCTATCTGATTAGAAAAAGATAAAAAAAAAGGGTGTATCGCCTGGTGAAAACCTTTATGAGGCACCAAGAGATGGAGATTCTTCTCTCTCTATTATCCATGATTACAGATCAGATAAGTCATCCATCATCATTGAATAAACCAACCCTGTCAATCTGGGTACAAAATATCAGTCTCATCTCACTCACATTGAAACATCATTAACAAAGGAAGAAGAAATGGCCTTCACAACTCTTCTTAGAGAATAGTCCAACATATTTTCATGGTCCTACTCTTACATGTGTGGGTTGGACACAGAACATGTGGTACATCACTTATCAGTGAATCCAAACATCAAGCTAGTCAAGCAAAAACTCTGCAAGATGCATCCTAAGGTAGCATTACTAGTCAAAGACGAATTGGAGAAACTTTTACAAGATAAGGTCATCAGAGAAATTGATTAATTAGACTGGATTTCAAACATGATGCCATTCTCCAAGCCTGAAAACTCAATCAAAATCTTCACAGACTTCCATGATCTCAATAAGCATGTCCTAAGGATGATTTTCCATTACCCAATATCGACATGATCGTGGACCTCACTGCTAGACATGAGATGTTGTCTCTCATGGACATATTTTCAGGATATAATTAGATCCACATCACAGAAGAAGATCAACACAAGACAATGTTCACAACCCCATGGGGAACCTAAAAAATGTTGGAGCTACATATTAGAGGGCCATGACTATTATCTTCCATGACATGATTCATAAGATCCTTGAAGATTATGTAGATGGCATATTGGCTAAATCCAAAAAAAGAATAGATCACCTAAATGACCTAGAGGCAGTATTTGATCATCTCTGTCATTACAGCCTAATGCTCAACCCTAAGAAGTGTGTCTTTGGGGTCACATTAGGAAAGTTCCTTGGCTTCATTGTATCAAGACATGGCATCGAGATAGATCCTAAAAAAATAAAATCCATCATAGAAATGCCTCCGCCAAGGACACTCAGATAGCTACACAATCTACAAGGAAAATTTCAATCAGTGTGTTGTTTCATATCATAGCTTGCAGACAAGTGCCAACCTTTCATGCATCTACTAAGGAAAGATCATAGTTTCAAATGGGTTCCTTTGTGTCAAAGAAGCTTTGAAAAGAATACCTGGCCAATCCACCTATCTTAGTACCACCAACGCCATGTAGGCCTCTCATTTTTTACATCTCAGTAACAACTACATACAACACTCGGGGATCTTTTGGCCCAGCTTGATGACAATGGTAAGGAAAGAGCCATCAACTACATCAGTCACACATTGGTGGGCTATGAGAAGAATTATACACCAATGGAAAAAGCATGCTTGGCAGTGGTTTTTTCCACTCATAAGCTTCACCATTACATGCTTAGTCACACTATTAAGCTCATATCAAAATTTGATCCGGTCAAGTATCTATTGTCAAAAACAACTCTCACAGACTGAATGGCTAAATGAGTCATGCTGCTAAATGAATTTGATATCTAGTATGTAGATATAAAAGAAATCAAAGGACAAGTTATTGCAAATGAGTTAGAAGAGGCACTATTGGTTGATGCATATTCTTTAGTCATGGAATTTATTGATGAATATATATGCATGGTAGAAGGACAACCAACCTAGAAGTTATTCTTCAATAGAGCTTACATAGCCCATGGTTATGGTGTAGGCATACTATTCGTCACCCCACAAGGTGAATATATCCCGAAATCATTCAACCTAGGATTTCCCTATACTAATAATATAGTGGAATATGAGGCACTGGTTGCAAGACTCAGTATGGCCATCCAGTGGAACATCACTAACATTCAGGTCTTTGGAGACTCTCAGCTCCTCATCAAGCAAGTCTTAGATGAATTCCAAAAAAAAGATGATAAGTTTCTACCTTACAAGGAAATGGTAGACAAAATGAAACAACATTTCCTCAATTTGAAGATCACACAAGTACCACATTTACAAAATAAAGTTGCTGATGTCATGGCTATATTCATGTCCCTCTTGGAAATTCAATGTGATGCAACATAGTACAAATTCTTAGTCGAGAAACTTCATGCACCTACATATGAGAGCGATGACACCAATCGGGTCTATATCTTGGTTGGTCCTCAGTATCCATGGTACCATGACATCCACGCTTATTTAAAAAATGGTATCATATCCCCTCACCTCACCAAAAACCAAAGCTAAAACCTTATTCACAGAGCTACCCACTGCACTATTGTAGCCAAAACCTTACATCATCGAGGTTATAACAACGTTCTCTCCAGATGTTTAGATGAAACTAAAGTAGCTCAGGCATTGTGCAAAGTGCACATTACAATCTGCGGTCCCCACACAAGTCACAATGTCTTTGCTAAAAAAATTTTTAGAATCATATACTACTGGCCTACCATGGAACATGATGCTTGTGAATTTGTAAAGAAATGCTTACCTTGTTAGCAACATGCTGATCTGATACATGCTCCAGCGCAAGAATTGCAACCCATTGCACCATCTTGACCATTTTCATGTTGGGGTTTTGACCTCATTGGTAATATCAACCCCCTATCCTATAAGGGCCATAAATTCATCATCACGGCCACTGATTACTTCACGAATTGGGTCAAAGCAATCCCACTCACCCTCATGACAGGCATCCAAATATCTAAGTTTATCCTCTACCACATCATTTTCTGCTTTAGCATCCCATCCACCATCTTCATAGATCATGGCATGCCATTTGAAAAATAGCATATGGATGATCTGTGTGAGTGCCTCCACATCCACAATCACTATTCCAGTCTATATTTTTCCCCAAGGTAACAGCCAAGCTAAGGCAACCAACAAAACCATCCTCAAAATCCTAAAGAAAGTTGTCAATGATACTAGCCGTGACTGGCACCTCCAAATAAATCCTACCCTTTGGGCCTAACGTACATCCTATCAAACTCCCAGAGGAACTAATCCATATTCCCTTGTTTATGGTGCTAAATCTATCTTACCAATCGAGGTTGAACTACCATCATATCTCTGAAAGACCTAATCACTAATGAAGACTACAAAGTAGCTAGACTCACACAACTTGATCTACTAGATGAAAAGTGCCAGAAAGCCTATGATCACCTGTTTGTATATCAAAATTGACTCAAGAAAATCTATAATAAGAAAATCCACCCATGCTAGTTCCATCTACGGGACTTTATGCTCAAAGAAAATCAGAAAGTGGGTATTGATTGAGAAAAGAAAGGTAAGTTCTAGGTCACTTGGCAAGGCCCATATATCATCACTACAAGCTTCAGATCTCGGTAATATAAGTTATCTACTCTAGAAGGAGAAATTTTGAATGATCCCATCAACATAATTCATCTCAGGCACTTCTATGCTTGACCGTTGGATTGATCATTCTAGTCTTCTGAAAAAATCTGTTAAAACTGTAAAAAGTCCTGAAAAAATCAGTCTTGGTGAAAATATGGTAAACAGATGCCTTGATGATAAAAAAATCAAAGAGATCAAAGAAGTAAAGAGAAATAAATCATCCAATGGTGAAAACTTGGCAATCAAGCACCTTGGACAAGTATGTGTGGTGAAAACCTAGAAATCAGGCATCACACATAGTAGTTTGTATCATTATCTATCAAAATATCATTCTCCTCCATCTCCCTCATCCCAATACCCTTTGGCCTATTCATTACCTATATTTCCTAGATGTTCCACAATTGCATGCACCAGTTTGCATCGGTCCTCCTATCCTACATCCTAAGCTTTTGTATATATTGTCCTATATATAGTCATATGTCCTTTGCTGTATATCCATTATCCTATCCCAATCCCTGAGCTTCAGTCCTATACATCTCTTGTCCATGTTAGTCTAGTCTTAAGTCTAGTATCTCTTGTACATATCTTGTATCCTCAGTCGGTCTCCTTGCAAAAAATGATCCAGTTCCATTTTCAAATCTTGTGATTCAGCAAGTTCCTTTTGACAAACTCTCAGTTCAGTAGTTTGATCTCAACACATATTTTGGACAATTAGATACACACTTGAGATCTCCATGGAAATGGGTCTGTGTAGGATGTATCCTTCCTCACGTTGAACTAAATCCAATCATCTTCATCAAAGTAGGTCCGTGCAGGATGTATCCTTCCTCACATCTGACCTAAATCCAATCATCTCCATCAAAATAGGTCTGTGTAGGATGTATTCTTCCTCTTGTCTAACCTAATCAATCACAAATCCAATCACCTTGACTAGTTCCTTGTAGGATGTATCCTTCCTCTTGTTTGACCTAACTACAATCAAAAATCAAATCAATCCACTCATCATCCTCTATCCTTGATCTCTCTGGCAAAAGGTGTCTTGTGGTTGATCTTTTTATCTTGAAAATTTGACTTTGGTTCTTGATTATCATTCCCAGTTCTCTCGGTTGTTCTCCTCCTCAAGTTTTACATGATTATTTATATCATGGTATGCTACGAATGGATGCACCTAGACTAGGGAACTTTATCTTCTTTTTTTTTCTTGTGAGTTAGTCGGATATGACCCTTGCATGTATGTAATCCATTTGGGTTCGCATGTTGCAATTGGGAAATGCCATTTTCTTGTGGGCTTTTTCCAAAATCATTTTTGGCCATGGTTCCTTTGAAAGTCATGTGTGATGCTAGGGCAACCCCTTTGTGTTTGTTGTGTCAGTCCTTTGCAACACTGGTGATAAGGCCTCATGTTCCTAGTAACCTTGGCATGGTCTCTAGTGTTGCTATATCAAAATAAGTGCTCAAACTACATGGTGGTATTCCTTCTCGGCATACCCCTTGCTCAAGCTTCAAGAAAAATTCACCCCCATCAAATCCCTAGAAAATAAATCCAATCAAAACCAACAACAATCCTATTCCTATCCCACACATGTAATCCTTCATCCATTATGCAAAATTGAATCCCACATCGCCTACCGTCACTCTCTTCTTCTTTTTTCTTCCCCTTTCCTATTGCTCTTCGCAGTCTTTTCGAGACACCATCAGAGCTTCACTGTTTCTTCCTACCACCCTCTCGAGGGGGCATCACCCTAGTCAAATTATTTTCTAATTCTATCCTAATCATCATTCTGGGGCAATTTCATTGCCTACGTCACATCTTCATGTCGTCTATTATTTTAAATATCTTTGAAATATCATTATTCTAACACTATGTCCAAGAGGGGAAAATGGTAGACACCTAAATATGATTAACATATCTAACCACATTTAGTTCCTTCTAGGACATTATCAACTAAGTATTCAATCATTACCTAATTGATCTATGTTATCCTACTAGCTTAATTAATTCAATTAATTACCTATAGTCTAATTAATTATCAAATGGCAACCAATAGCCTAATAATTAATTAAACCCCCTTTTCCCCTATTAGGTTGAATGAATTTATTTATTCATTTACTTTAATTCATATTATCCTCTTTTCCTCCACTTGTGATTTAAATAGTTAATTTTATTATATTTAAGCACATGTCTCCATAAGCTTAACCCCTAACCTAACCAATCCCAACCACCTAACCCCTAAGTTCTAACTCAACAAAACCACTTCACACATGCTAACCCTTCCTCATTAGCTAATTAATCCTAATCAGATATTTAATCCTAATGACATATAACTGATTAAATGTTTGACTATATTAAGTTCAAGATGATGCAAGACATTAAATCAGTTAATGGTTTGTATTGTCATTGATGTCAACTTGATATCATCTGTATGGTCATATACATAATGCCAAAGACTTCAGAGAATCAATGGGATAAAGGTTATTCTTTCTGCAATGCATAAAAGTCAAGTATTCACTAGGTGACAGACTACACCAACGGAGTACACACCATCGGTAAAGATAGAGATAAAGTCATAGTGATACTCGACGAGTAGAAGACAGTGTTGCCCTATGAAGTAGAATCACAGGATACCCGACAAGAAGAAGACAGTGTTGCCCAACAAACCAGAATCACAGGATACCCGACAAGTAGAAGACAGTGTTTCCTGACAAGCAAGATCTAATGATGCCCGATGGACGAAGATCCCGAAGCTAACTAAAGTTGCACCGATGGAACTGGCAGTTATCATCGGTGAGGAACTACAGAATTGACCGACAGAATAGAGAGATCATAAAATGAAAAAATATCTAGCTGGCAGAGCTTAAGGATAGACTTAACTGGTTGTTTTATTTGTTTTATTCAAAACCGTAGTTAAGCAATTGATTTGTACAGTTGGCAAGAAGATAACAATGAGATAAATCATGATTTAAAGCCATAAATCAATTTGGCTGGATTGTTTTTAATGCCAAGAATCAAGAATAAAGAACTAGAATTAAGGGATATCATGTCTATTTAAGAGACAAGCATAATTCATTCCCTCAAGCAATCAGATACACAGGGGAGTGAACTGATAGAAGATGCTAAAGAGAAACTGATGAAGGATAAACTTCATGCTGTCCTGATCAATCAAGCTAAGGGAGAGCTAAGGAATTCTGCAGACACCGACGAACATAAAAGCACAACATCACAGAGAAGAAAGAGTTAAGTATAAAGGAATTGAATTGATACATTGATCAGAAAGATATTGTAAGTAAATAGATCTGAAAATCTGCAATTCAGTTGCTTTAGAAACAGGTCGTTTTGTTTCAGTTTAACCATTGAAGCATTAAGTATCTTAACAGAGCAGGACTTAACAGTCTTTTTTAATTGAGGTATATCCTAATAGATTACCAGAAGTTTGACTCATGATAGTATCAATGATCTTACCTAAAGCCTATTGACAGTCTAAGAAGAAGGTTGATCTAAGGATTGTAGTAAGATTAGCATAAAGCCTATTGACAGTCATGAGATTAATTCAGGGATGGTAGCTAGATGCCAGATACTAAGTGACAACCTATGTATAAAAATCCTCTAACAAGGTCGCACTTAACCGTGTGTTTGTAACCTTTAATAGGGTTGGCTCCTAATAGGGCTCACTTCAGAAGAGTGAAAATTTGGGGTACCGGTCCCAGTTGTTTTTCCCTTAACAGGGTTTCCATGTTAAAATCCTTGTGTTATGTGTGTATGGTTTATTACTTTAGTGTTTTACATTTCACATAAGAATTTATGGATTGATTGGTATACTCTGCATATTTACTGAGTATCGGTACATATAGTTTACTGCTTATCGATTATCAAGGAGAATAAGGATAGACAAGGTAAACAGACAGACAGTTATTTGTTTCAAGTATTTCAAAGGCATACATCTTGTAGGGACTTAATAATTTGAGAAGTATTGATTGGTGGATTAAAGTTTAAAAAGGATAAATCTTTGAGGCCACTGATTCACCCCCCCTCTCAGTTATTACTAATAAATCCCTTGACTCATTCTCTCTCCTCGCATCAAATCTCCCTAATCACCCCAATTGGTCTCTAACCCTAATCCTAATCACTCCCTAAGCTTGTCACATTCCTAATCTAAGGATTAGGAATTCAACTCTAATACCAAAGTCAAACTTCTCAAGCCATCTCTTACACCCTCACCCATACCTCATTAAGACCCTCTTAAAGGCTTCCTTTAATGCTCTTTAATTCTCTTACACATACCCATTAATGCTCTTACAACCCTCATTACTCACCCTATCCCTAAGTGTCTTCTCTTAGCCCTTTGCACATGGACCAAAATGGCCACATTCCTCATCCCGTCACACCCTCTCTCCTTGTGACACTTGTCACAATGGGAGGCATTTGAAGAAGCAAAAACCTTGTGCTCTCTCTCAAATGCATCCTAACCACTCTTCATGTTTGCATCTAAACCATCCTTCTCTCACCCATTTTCCTATATAAGAAGTCTCTTCCCTTCACAAAATATATCCACTTTCCATGTAGAGTTATAATGTTGTTTTGAGAGAAAATTATATAGAATTTCAGAGCAGAGTTATAATGTAGTTTTGAATCCACATCTTAAAGTAATATCCACATCTTGAATTTTAGAGCATCATCTTTGAGAACACATCCCAAATCATGGACAAATCTAAAGATCAAATGGAGTTTGATTAGTTTTCTTAGGAGGTTTGCACTTCTTAGGATTTATGCTTTTTCAGTTCATTTTTCTATCTTATCATGTATGTAGTCTTGGTTATTTAGTTATTGAATTCTTAATTAATCTTTTGTATTCCTTTTTATAACTAATTTCCATCTCACACACCCTGATTTCAAGGAATTGATAGTATTTGTTAATAATTAGATAAAGTGAACAATGGATATCTATTTCTCAGCATAGTGGTGTTGGAAACACTGAGAGGGGGGGGGGTGAATCAGTGTTTAACTATTTATTCTATTTTGGAAACTTTAAACATAAATCAAATATATATCAATTGAAGATTAACACAAGAACACATAACACATGATATGATTACGGGGAAACCTTGATTAAAGGAAAACCCTAGTGGGAATTAGTACCCACAAATATTGCACTAGTATAATGAACCTGTTAAAGTTCCTTTGCCCTGTTAGGAGCAGTCTTTACAATCCAAGTACAAAGACCTGGTTAAAGGCTTGACCCTATTAGGATTATTTACAAACAACCCTATTAGGGGTGATGACTCACTATCCAAGAGCTCACTTCTCAATGAGAAAGAAGGCTACAACCTCCTGAGAATAGATATGCACTATATCCAAAAGTGAACTAATGTATATGACACAGACGTCTGATCAGTTCCGGTTATGCGCTTATGCTCTTATCTTATTTAAGGGTTTTTTCTCATACTGACATCTTTATACTGTTGTTTTATATCTCTTCTTTGCATCTTTCTTCAACACTTCTAATATACCTTTATAGTGCATATATATATATATATATATATATTTATGCTTGAATAGATGTGACTATAAACAAGACCTTAGTCGTCCCAAAAAAAATATTCACAACGCTTCCAAACAAATTGGCTTGAGTGTGTTTACAATAATGTTTAATACATGATTACAAAATTATTACAATAGGCGCTTAGCCTTTACACAACACAAGATTACACGCTAATCAAAAATTGAAGTCGGCTCCATACTCTGTATTCTAAACTGCTAGTTTAATTGTTCTTTTTGTAACTTATCCATATTGACATTCCGTACCATGCATGTATAGGGTAAGCATAACAACATATCATAGAGCTTATGTCTGAAGGTGCTTAGTCTGACTTGGTTGTACACATGTGCGTTGGTGCTCTGATCATATGTGTATCTTTGTTATGTCTTGTCTTCTATACTTAGTCAATTTCCACTACACAGTTTGCTATCAAAACTTCATATGACTTTGTTTCCATAATGAAAACACAAAAATAAGTCATATACTCTCTAGGAGTCAACTTGGAAACATTCTCCCCCTTTGTCATTAATGGCAATAAAGGAATGTGGCCAAGTTACTCAAAATTGACTAACACAAAAAACTATATATTATCTATCTTTAACATATACTATATATATACACTACTCCCCATACATACTTTACTCCCCCTTTGACATTAATGACAAAGGTTTCAAAATTGTAAGTCTCTAGATACTTACTCCATGTACACATCTGGATAAACTATATGCAGATTCTTGATCTTTTGTTGCTAGAATGCCTTTAGTGCATCAATTGTTTGTAGATGGGTGCATAGGGTATATGTAATCTTTTCCATCTTTGTCAAATCCATGATGGGTCCTTCATCATAGGTAGCAATGGTTGCATCAATCTGTTTAATGTTCTCATCCAGAACTGCTAAGAGGGCGCAAGTGCATTTCTCAGTTGAGTCTGCCTAATCCTTATCTTACTGATCTCCAATTTAGCTTTTTCTATCTTGTCTATCTGAAGTTGATAGATATTGTTGTAGATGTTTATGTCTTGGGATTATGTTTCAACTGATTGTCTTATGTTATCAACCAAGATATCTACCTCTTCTATATTTTTGATATGTTCAGTGGTGAGTTTGCCTCTGTCCATGCAATTTTCTATAACCATTTTGCCTTTTGATGCCAACTCTTTCAATATTGTCTGACCAATTTTTAATGACTTTAAATCTAAGAAGAAATTCTTTACCAGTTCATTCAATCTTTCCTTTTTATACTCATCTTCTACAATTCTAGTAGCTGAGTCTACTAAACTTGTAAAGTGTGCTTTGAATCTTGTTAGGATGCTATCTACATCATCAATTGAATGAATTTTAGCCACTTTCTTTTCTATAGGAACTAGGTCATTCAAAATGTTCACTGACTCCTAAAAGAGAGGGTTTCTCATAACTTACTTTTCTTTGGATTTTTCCATGGCTAGGACACTGATCTTGATCAAATCTTCTTCTAGACTTGTTCAGTCATGAGTTAAATTTGACAATAATGAAGTTGATGGTTGAATGGATGGTGTGAATATAGTATTCTGACTAGTATCCATACATTCACTTTTTACTGGGATCTCCATAACTTGTGTCTCATTATTTTGATTGTCTTCTTCTCTATTCAAATCTGTTGAATCTTTAGAGGGAACTTCATCTTTTTGTAAAGATGTGTCATCAATGCATACCTCCTTTGTCTTTCCATTGCTTACAAATGTTTTTTCAACTTTTTCCATATCATTGTCAGAGGCGGTCATGGATATCTCCATATCATCAATCATAGTAGTTTCTCCTAAATCTTTTACTATATCAGAAGCTATTGAAACATAGGGCGTTGAAACCCGTGGACTTGTCTTAGGTGCATTTTGAATCACTAGTTATGTAACCTGTGTGGGAGGAACTGGAGTTACCTTTTCTGTATGTGTCGTTGATGGATACATATGTCTATCTAGAAATATCCACTCAAATGCTTTCTGAGTCTCTTCACCAACGAGATCATACTCCTTATTCATGATATGGAGAACTCTTGATTTGGTTCTGAGGTGAGGCTTTACTAAATCCAACAAAATGGATTTCTCATCATGCAAGCACATAGGGAGAAGAATATCTAATGTTTCTTCTCTTATCCTCATATCTTCTTCAATTGCTTGCCTCTTTAATACATCAAGTATGTTCCATACCTTGTTTGGTATGACTATTTTGAGTTCCAATACTATCCTTTTGAACTTAATCATGTGAGAGATGATCATAGAATGAATTTCTATTTTGTCTATCTCTTGGTATTTTTCATAGACATTCTTGATAGATTCTAATCTTTCTTCATTAAATTTTTTTTCTTTAGGACTGTTAGACAAGGCCTGAATCCTACCTCAGGAGGGTCTTGTGTGTTCTTTACCTTTCGCCTTGTAGTTCTTGAGGATGGATGACTTGTAGGAACTTGCTTCTTCCTTCTGGTTAACTTATTGGGTACAGAAGGTGGAGAGGATTCGAGATCAATGGTGGTTGATGGTGCAGATGTACCTCCATCAAATTTCTTCTTCTTCTTCTTGGGAATATCATCACACTTTTCCATTTTTACTTCTGTGGGAGTTTTCTCAAGTCTTTGGCAATCTTAGCTTCCCTAGCTCTGTCTAGGTCTTCTTGTGTAACCACATGAATTTTTAGGATATTTGAGGTAATCCTTGGTGCCTTCCTTTTGTTGTCACCACTGTATAAGATAGAATCAACTTGATTTATCTTTTCTCTGTAATTACCCCATCTAGGTTCATTGGGATCCTTGGGTGCAGATGGGAGGACTTGTGCATAACCTTCCAAAACATGTTCTTCAACTTCAAATCTAAGAGGGTGAATCCATTATGTTCTAGGTTCAACTATCTCCATGCAAGTACAGTCAGTTTCCACCATGAAGTATATGGTGTCTTTGTATTTCTCAACTACCTTCTCAGGTATCCTGAACCTCTTCTGCATCTTGATCCTGAATGTTTTGATATCCATGTTCGTAGAATATTTTGTACTACTCTCTGATGTAGCTTTTAGTGAAATTTGAGACATAGTAGGTTTACTTCTATCTAGGTAAAGACTGGAAACTTTACCAACAATGTGGAAGTACAAATAGATGATTAAAAAGCCAAACCTAAATATCTTTCTCTTGTCATGCTTGATATCTTTAATGTTCTCAATCAGCTATGTGCGCAATAGTTCATAGAGATTGTACTAAGTTTTATCTCTCACTAGCCTTATTACTGCCAGAACTGTTGCTGCGGACACACTATTCAGTTTTCTTGCCTACTAAAACTTGTATCCAAGCATCATAGTGAGTAGTTTGCTATCATTCTCCTTAATAAGATCAACAATCATGCTATGCCTATCACTTCTAGATAAGAAAACTTGTTCAACCTGCTTCATAACATCCTTACCAGTAGGAAGAACTGGTCCAGTCTTAGGAAGTCCAATCATTTCATGAATTAGGCCTGCAGTGATGCGGACAGGAACCTCACCAATCCAATATAGGTCATCCTGTATCCTACTTAGTAATATCTTAACCCATTCTGGCTCATAGAACTCGTGTGCATTAGAATACTCAAAGATAGGGTTATCAGTGAGATGCGCGTATTCATCCTTGAATGAATAGTTGGGTTTCATCGTTGAACCCATAAGAGTTGCAATGCTATTGTCTCCAACTATTTCCTTCTTGCAATATATACATATATATATATATATATGAGCCACAAGATTTCCTATAGTGTTTTGATGCTCAATATATATATGCAGATGTCTCCTACATGTACGAATACAAGCGGAGTCTTAGAGAATGATCCTTCAACATCATCTAACATAGACTTGAATGGATGCTTCTTGAGGAAAAATCTCTTCCTTTCAACAATGTCAAATACAACAGGGGTTTCCATACTTACTTGAAACTTGATTAAGTAGGGTTTCACAATGATTTTGAAGCGACACAACTACTAGGGTTCCGTTACAATCTTTAATCTGTTCACAAACCAACCAATTCCTTAACCTATAGTTTTTTGATTCTCAATACTCAAGTGATCTCTGAATGCTCAATCTCAAATGCAAAGTGAGGTTTTAAATATCTTTTACTAATTTATATAAAAGGTTTATTGCATTTAATGCTCATTGCCGTAAAGAAATTTACAGAGAGATTTTCAAACTTTATTCTGAATGAAGTAAAGGCAATGCATGTATGCATACAACCTTATTTCATGATTACATACATGAATCCATAGGAGCATACTCAAAGGTGAGTATACCAGCCACGCAGGGGTTCAGAGCTAGAATAGCTCCCCTAAGACCATGAGGGTCAACTATCCAAAAGTAGAAGGTGCATCCACTAAGGATGCATCTCCTACCTTGTTCTCTTCATTATGCTTCTTTACCCATATTTTATCTGAATTAGCTTTAGCTTGCACAAAATTAACTTCTCTTGATTCTTCAAATACAGAATTTTTAGGATTCTATTGACCTTGTGTTCTTGACCTGCAAAACCTTGAGATGTGTCCAGCTTTTCGGCATGAGTGACAAATGATAGGAGGTCTGATGTTGTTATTCATCAAGCTGCACTGCTTGGCTATGTGTCCATTGTAATTACATATCTGACATGTAATGTTCTGCAAGTTTCTTTGAGGTTGATTTCTCTGATTGTTTGAGTCTGATTCCTTTGGTTCAGTTGTGACTTATTTCTTTGATTTGTCTTGAAATGAATAGCCCTATGACCAAACTTATTATAGGAGTCCTAGTAACCATTGAAGGGTCTTACATCCTTACAATCTCTTTCCAAGTTTCCATGCTTGTTACAGGCATAGAAAGTACAGTTAACTACCTTGTGCTTATCTTTTGGTGGTTCTGCTTTAGTCTCTTCATGATTCTTAGTTTTTTTTTCTTCTGCAGATTTTGTTTGAGCTTTCTTTCTTTCTTGTAGTGAATTGATCTCAATTTGAGCTATACTATATCCCATACCAATGGTATCACCTTTTAGTTTATGTGTATAAAGTTGTGATTGAATTAGCTCAAAACTTGTGTGTAGTTTATCAATCTTGTCTTTTGCTCTTGATAATTTAGATTCAATCTTATTCTTGATGTTTTCCAACACCAAGATTTTCATATTAGCTTGCATAAGTTCTTCAACTAGCTGTTTACTTTCTTTAGTCTTCTCTTCAATGGTTTTTAAGCTATCTGTAAGTTTTTCATTTAGATCCTCAATTTTGTCTTTTAAGGACATGTTCTCTTCATTCAGTTTCTTGACCATTTTTCCGAAATCATTGGTAGAGAAATCTTTCAGATCTTTCCTTAATTTATTGATAAGCATTTGAGAGCCATCAACCTTTAGTTTTAGTTCTTCATTTTCTTTCTCAGATCTATCAAGATCTTCAATGGCTGCTTCAAGATTCTTTTTCAGATGTTTTACTTCTACTGAATCCATGATCTCCTCAAGTGGTTAAAATATCTTACAGAGGACCAAAGCTCTGATACTAATTGTTGGAAACACTAAGAGGGCAGGTGAATCAGTGTTTAACTATTTATTCTATTTCAACAACTTTAATCATAAATCAAATATATAGCAATTGAATCTTAACACAAGAACACATAACACATGATATGATTATAGGGAAACCTTGATTAGAGGAAAACCCCGGTGAGAATTAGTACCCGCAAATATTGCACTAGTATAATGAACCTGTTAAAGTTCCTTTGCCCTATTAGGAGCAGTCTTTACAATGCAAGTACAAAGACCTGGTTAAAGGCCTGGCCCTGTTAGGAGTCTTTACAAACAATCCTGTTAGGGGTGAGGACTCACTATCCAAGAGCTCACCGTTCAATGAGAAATAAGGCTAAAACCTCCTGAGAATAGATATGCACTATATCCAAAAGTGAACTATTGTATATGACATAGATGTCTAATCAGTTCCAGTTATGCGCTTATGCTCTTATCTTCTTTAAGGGCTCTTTCTCATACTGACATCTTTATATTGTTCTTTTATATCTCTGCTCTGCATCTTTCTTTGACACTTCTGATATACCTTTACATTTCATATATATATATATATGTGTGTGTGTGTGTGTGTGTGTGTGTGTGTGTGTGTGTGTGTGTGTGTGTGTGTGTGTGTTTATGCCTGAATAGACGCGGCTATAAACAAGACCTTAGTCGGCCCAAAAACAACATTCACAATGCTTCCAAACAAATTGGCTTGAGCGTGTTTACAATAATGCTTAATACATGATTACAAACTTATTACAATAGGCTCTTAGCCTTTACACAACAAAATATTACACGCTAATAAAAAATTGAAGTCAGCTCCATACTCTATATTTTGAACTGCTAGGGTACTTGTTCTTTCTGTAACTTATCCGTACTTACATTCCATACCATGCGTGTATAGGGTAAGCATAAAAAAATATCATAGAGATTATTTCTGAAGGCACTTAGTCTGACTTGGTCATACACACGCGCGCTAGTGCTCTGATCATCTGTGTATCTCTGTTCTCTCTTGTCTTTTATACTTAGTCAATTTCCACTACACAGTTTGCTGTCAAAACTTCATATGACTTTGTTGCCATAATGACAACAAAAAAATAAGTCATATACTCCTTGTGAGTCAACTTTCCAACAAGTGGTTCAAAATAAAGACAATGCATGTTCAAATGATTTTTCTATTCTAATTCGGTCATGGGTTTATGTTTCATTTAAGGATTGGATTATCGGCTAGTAAGAAAGGAGAAATGGTTGAATTGGTAATGGTACAAATTTATAGTGTATACAAGGATTTCAATTATTATAACATCACCCTGAATCTACGCTCAAAATAGTAATAAAAACTTGTTTATGAAGTGACATTATGTTTAGTTGAAAAAGAGCTACTTGTATTATGAAATATCATGAGAATGCATCTTTATCTTCATACAACACTTTGATTAGCATTCTTGTTCAAAAGTATAGTTGAGATTTAATTTGACTTTGTATTGATGATCAATTTGTATTCAATGGCACTCTTGTATCACATGATTCAGTCGACATAATTTTAGTTTTACTTCTCTGGTATTTAACATCCCTCTTTGATGTGATAGGAAAGAGTGCGTGCTAAATGTAGTGAGAAGGTTATCATGGTATTATACTATCATCAAATTATAATTTTTATATGGTATTTATTGATGGGGAGGTCACCTTACTCTCTGAAATTCCTACTCTCTTCTAGGAATCTCCCCGAGAATCCTATTCAATTCAGGACTCTCTAGACTCACCCTTGAGTCTCTTAGGGCTGCTCTCAGACCCTGACCAGAAGGACTATCCTATTCCCTCTTTCCTAGGTTCCCTACCCACCGAAATGTTT
>MU224014.1:252002-298096 GCA_018584345.1 Thuja plicata
GTCTCTCCTCAGTTCCAGACACAAACCCAAAACAAGAATAAAAATACATGATGGGTACCTTTTGACAGTCACATCCCATAAGCCTGATCATGAGGGTCAAAAGGTATCCATTAAACTAAAAAGAACTTAGAATACTACTCTACTGATGTTTGTACACAATAGAAAATATACAGAACACATAGAACACTCCTCTTTATTGAAAACTACAAATTACAATGTAATCTCAAATCTACTGTGCTAGCCTGTTAAATCTCTAAGTTCTTCAACAACCCCTCAATGATTCCTTTCTCTCTCTTTTATCCTCGGCCTCTTCTTAGTCTGTAACCGTTTTTAGGTTTTCTATCCGCCTGAGGAATCTCAACTGCCTCGGCTCTTCGTCTTCCTTCTGTAACTGTCATCACTATCTTTCTCTGCATGGTCGACGATGTGGATGACATTCTCCTCTGTGGCATTCTTTTTGGCATTTTCTGACTTTTCAACTCTTTCTCCTTCTGACACGTTAGCATGTTTTATCATTTGACTATTTTTGTTGTTTATCGCGTAGTCGCGAATGAAAATCACCTTGCATGTCTTGGTCTGCGACTGAGCGATTACCTGCTCGTCGCGCTCTCACTATGCATTTACCTAACTTGACTTTTACCTCGTGACTGAGCGATGACTCTTTATCACGCACCCGCAATGCATTATCCCGAGCTATGTTTCATGTTGCGACTGAGCGATGAGCTCAAGTTGCATACCCGCACTGTCTTTCCACGAGCTATTATTTACTCTGCGAGTCTGCGACGCACATTAGTCGTGCACTCGCTGCACTTCAATCTGAGCTGCTACTTTCTTAGCGAGTCTGCGATGCATGTCAGTCGCGCACTCGCAACTCATTTTGACGAGCTGGCCATATCTCAGTGACTGAGCGATGAGCTCAAGTCGCACACTCGCCATGTTGTAACCCAAGCTGTTAATTCCTTCACGACTGAGTGATGGGCTCCCGTCGCGCATTCGCGATGCTTTCATCCGAGCTGAATTTTCCTTTGCGACTGGGCGATACACCGTAGTCGCGCACTCGCCATGCTTTTCACTTAACCGTCAAGTCACCTGCGACCTTGCGATGCACAAGGTGTCGCTCACTCGCACATCCTACTTAGTTGTTTGTTGCTCGGCGACTGAGCGATTAAGCGCTTGTCGCGTTGTCGCACCGGGTTTTCACTGACTGTGAATTGACTCGCGACTGTGCGATGAACTCCTCGTCGCATTGTCGCGCACTGTCTTTTCTGCTAGCCATCTGTGACTGAGCGACTAGTTACTCGTCACGCACTCGCTCACTAATAAACTTACCTCATGACTAGCTCGCGAGTGTGCGATGCATGATTTGTCTGCTCTCCACTGGCTTTGCGACTTTGTGACTGAGTGAAGAACTGTTTAGGCTTAATGACAAGGACCAAAAATTAACTGTGATCTTCTCCTTTTGATCACTCAACAAGAAATGCTAGGGTTTGGAGCTAAACCCTAGGGTGCTCTGCACCATTTATCAAGTATCCTTTTTAATAGTCATATATATGTTTGATTATATTTTTTGAAATCTGCACTTGTCATATTCTTGTTACATATTCTTATTGATTATAAGGTATTAATATCCTACTCTATCTTTGTATCCATTAGAATTGGTAATCTATCAATTTTTACATTGGTATATTATCAGTGACTTATTAATACAAGGATAATAGTATATTGATGGTATGTATTATAAGAATTCTTAATAAGTTAATATTAATAGATTGTAGAGGAGGTTTTTGACAATAATGGTGTATAATTCTTTGGCTATGTGCTATTTAATTTGTCATTTTTCACAAGATGATATATTCAATTAATCTAGAGGTTTACCAATGATGGTTCAGTGATTTTGTGACTTATATACAATGACAGTGATATTTTTGATACTTTGGAGTGATAGTGATTGTTACCCTTTCAAGATGGACATTATGATTCTTTCTTTTCTTTGGTTATATATATATATATATATATATATATCTTATGACTCACTCTTTGTTGTTCTTTTCAACTTTCATGTATACAGGATTTGAGGCTCCTCTTTTACAAGGGTGGCCATTGTCTTGGTATGAGATATAAAAACAAATTTAGTGATCATTTAATTTAACAAGGGTGGCCATTATTTTGTTTGGAGAATATTATAAGGGGGAGTACCCCTATTTTCAACATGGGATCTAATAAAACAAATTTATTATTATAGAAAAATAGCTGACATAATTATGTCATTTATTTTCATAGTTGTGTCGAATTTGAGATCAATATGTCATTATTATTTATGATGTACTTATGACCTTTGTAAGGTATTCTCATCACATGATAGCCAATACACTCTTTTCAGATTAAAATGGTTCAGTTTGATTCTGTTTGATAGTCACTAGAACAAATTACAAGTGGAAATACAATCAAGCATTTGGTGATATTTTGATGAACATTACTCCCAAAATATATATGTATATGAAGCATTTTATGGGTACTATGTGTACAAGGAGTTATATAAAGCATTATTTATAGGAAGACTTCAAAGAGGAAACACATAGAATTCTTTTAGGTATTTTTTATAATATATGATAATATACCCTTTTTGGGTATATTTTGCTTCATTTATCTTACTATTGCATTAGATTTTGTGATAGTGGGATTTGAGAAGTTGTTCCAGACATCAAAGTGAGGGGGATTTTCTCATGTTTTTTTTCCCACCCCTCTTGGAATTGTTTGAATAATTAGTAGCCTTGGTGATTTAGTTATTTTTTCGTTCTACACAGTGGTGTTTTTGTTGGTTATATCAGAGAGATATGTGTGATCTTTTTGTTGTGCTTGCTCTCTTTGGCATTGTTGTTAAAAGGGGCTGAATTTGTGATACTATTAAATGAATTTTTATGAAGAAATTATTAATATTATTTATGGCATTTTATAGTGAAGGTTATTTTTTCTATTGTTGTTCATGGTATTTGAAAGTATAGTTGCTTTGATGACAATTTTCATGATAACAATTGTTTTAATGACAGTTTACAGTTGCCTTGATGATAGTTTTCATGATGACAGTTTTTGTAACAAAAGTTGCTAATTTGTTATATCAGTTCCTACATGTTTGATACATATGTGTTTCATGGTTAGTCAATTTTCATAGTGACTATGGTGTTTTTGAACTTGTACAATTTTTAATTGTAACTATGACTATGGTGACTTTTCTCTTTTACAATTTTTTTCTTAAAAAAATTAGCGGTTGACCATTTTCATGGCAGTCACCATGATACTTGATATATTTGAATGTTAATTGTGTTGAATATAGGAAAGTGTTTAGGATCCATAGGTTTTTATAAGGATATAAAATGTGGTATTCATTTGATTAATAGTGAGTTATGTTGATCAATCTTCACATATTACAGTTGTGAGTGATATTACTACTATTGATCATGCTTGGCATCTGGCAGTTGTTGGTTTGACTATGGAAAATTTGACAGTGGTAAAAGGTTTTGATACTAAAGGGATGTCTATTTAGAATGCAATAACATGTGGTACAACTTGATGTTTGGTATCAGGTTGGTTTCTTGAGATTTTCAGGAGAACTGGTATCTTTTGTGATATGATATATATCATAGGTGCATTTACATGTTTATAGAAAGCCTCTATTCATAGATATATGTTGAGTTATATTTTTTATTTTATGAAAAAATTTGGTTCATCATAAGAATTTGTTTTTAAACTCATTCTAAGTTTGACATTAATGATAAAGGGGGAGTTTGTTGACCCCGATGCATGTTGGCATTATGTCAAACTATAGAAATAATTATTGAAAATGTTTGTATTGAAATAAAATACTACAAGTTAGTTGTCTTTAACATGTACACTTTGGCTCTCTTCAGTATTACATGAATTTGATGTGAGAGGGAACTTGTCCCATCTTGGTGATTGAAAAAGTTTGAAGATTATACTTTGAAATAGTATATCCAGAATTCTACCTTATATTATATAGTCACTATAAGTGACTAAGGCATCTCATGGCACTTTGAATTATAAACCCGATGCATAACATTTATACACAAAGGTAAGCCTTTTGGTTAACATTGTACATTGTGAGAAAGGCATTAAAAATATGACATAAGTCAGCGTGTTATATGGATGATTCATTTAAAAAGATTAAAATGTCTTTGTATTGGAATTTTACATGTCATATATTTCAAAGATGTGAATATCATCTGAGTTAAATTTTTGTAACCCTAAGCTTGATCTCTAAGTTAGGACATTTTAAGAACAAGGTTTTAGTTGGTGGTAGGTTGTTTGAATATTGTGGATAGTTGTAGTGTGGAACATACAGTGATTTTAGGAATATTTTGAAAGATATTTAATTGTAGATTTTATGAGGTATTAAGTTTTTCTTACAGGTGTCTTCTTTCCATGCATTCTTCTCTCTATTGTAGCTTTTCATGTAGAGTTTGAAGTGTTGTTTTCCCTGTGTGTAAATTGTGTTAATAACTTAATTGATTTTGGTTTACACAGTGATTATATCGTGTCTTAAGGTGTAAAAGAAAATGGTTTTGTTAGTGTTTCTTGTATATTCCTAACTTATTTATTTTTTTCCTAGTTAGAAGGTTTCCTTTGTTTATCTCTGGTTAAGATGTGTTGGAATTTTGATTCAAGGGTTTTTGGATGATTTGTTTTGTATATAAAATTTTATGTTTACTATCTACTACCTATGTTACAAAGACAAAGATTTTTGTTAAGGATTTAGTGAATCCTTGTTAGGGTTTCCTATTTTAGAGAGTAAATATTCACTGTGATCATGTATTGTGTTTATATGGTTTCATTTCTTGTATAAGGGTCTTTCATGTTAAACCCTAGTCAATGTGAGTTACATGTTTTATTTTTTATGCTCGAGTTCATGTAATCATCCTTTGATTAAGTTTTATGATTTGGTTTTGAAAAGAAGTTACATTTTCAGTTGGTAAAAATTTTGTAATTGATTCCATGGTAGTTTGGTTTCAATTCCTTCCTAAGAAACATTATATATGTATCATATAAAAATATTTCTTGATGTACAAAAAAGAAGATGTGGTGCTACTTGGTTTCAAAAGATTCATTAGACTTGTAGTAATATTGTGCACACTATATTAGAAGCAGAGATAATAGTTTTAGTGAGATACATTGTTAGTGAGACACTTTACCAATGAGGCACATTGCTTTGCTAGTGAGACATACATGCAGCCAACGAGGCATTATAAAAGGAAGATTCCATATAAGTCAGTGAGGAAATTCAAGTTGTTTTATTCCCTAGAGGGTTTCCACTCAGGAAAAATCATTATGTCATATTCTTTGTGTATGTTTTAATTACTTTTTTATTCATTCATTTTGGCTTCACATTGTTTCAAGTTTATTAAGTTGTAAAAAGTGTAAATTTTTCATACCATTGATTCACCTCCCCCTTCTCTTAGTGGAATTGTACTCCTACAAGTGGTATCAGAGCCAAACCCTTGAACATAAATCTAGGGAATTCCTAATAGTGGATTACTTGTTATGGATAAAAGAAAAATAAATAGAAGAAGGAAAGATGTCAAACAAAAGGTTTTAGAACAAGTTCTAGTCAATTCAAGTAGTGAAATGTTGTGTCAATCACTCATTAATATTGATGTAAAGTATGATGAAGATTGTTTCTTTGTAAGGGAAGATGACTATGAACAAGAGTGTGAGGTTGATTTAGAAGGAGAATTATTGAGTTTTACCAGAGTCTCTTTATATTTTAGAGACTCAAACAAACTTATCATTAGTTTGAAGACTAAAATAAAAGAATCCAAAAGAGTAGTTGACTGAGGACACTCTCAAAGGAAGAATAACTAATGGAAGGTCTGTAAGGTATGACTATTCTCAATTTCATGGTTACTGCTACTCATGTTTTACATATGGACATAAAGCATTATATTGTTGGATGTATACAAAGGAAAATAATTGGAGAAAGAATCTTAATGAGAAGGCATGTAAAAAGAATAAAATCACTTTTTTTAGATGTAATAAACTTTGTCATGTTACAAGGAATTGTGATAAACAAGATTTGAGTCATGATTTTGGTCGTAAAAGGCAATCTTGCAGAAACAGTTTTGTAAAATCATCTATACATAATAGAACAATGAATATGGTTTGGAGGAGAAAATATGAATAAGAAAAGAAAGAAGATTCTAACCTTGTGTCTCCTAATATACCTTGTATTTCTTAAATAGAGTTATTTTGAGCAAATACAAACAACTAAAGAAAGACTTGACTAAAGTTAAAAGTTGGAAGTGCAACATGATATCTATATCCCTGATTTCAAGAAATTGACATCCTTTGTTGATAATTAGATAATGTGAACAATAGAAATATATTTCTTAGCATAGTGGTTCAAAGTAATGACAATACATGTACAAGCGATTTTTCTATTCTGATTTGGTCACAGGTTTTTGTTTCATTGAAGGATTGGATTATGATTTGTTAAGAAAGGAGAAATAGTTGAATTAGTAATGGTATGTAGTTATAGTGTATACAAGGCTTTCAGTGATTATGACATCACCTTGAATCTACACTCAAAATAGTAATGAAACCTTTTTTATTGAATGAAACTATGTTTAGTTGTAAAAGAGATACTTGTATTGTGAAATATCATGAAAATGCATCCTTATCTTCATACAGCACTTTGATTAGCATCATTTTTCAAAAGTATTGTTGATATTTCATTTGACTTTGTAGTGATGATTAGTTTATATTCAATGGATGCCTTATATTAGAAGATTTAGTTGACAGGATTTCATTTTTACTTCTCTGGTACATAACAACCCTGTTTGATGTGACAGGAAAGGGCTTGTTCTAAATACAATGATCAAATTATCATGGTATTCTACTATCATCAGATTATCATTTTTATATGGTATTTGTCAAGGAGTCTTTTTCATAATTATATATATGCCTAGTTACTTTTTTAGAAATATGCACTTGTCATATTCTTGTTATGGATTCTTATTTATTAAAAGGTATTAATATCCTCTATCTTTGTATCCATCATGATTGGTAATCTATCAACTTGTAAATTGTTAAATTATCAATAACTTATTAATACAAGGATAATATTATATTGATGATATTGTTGGTTTACTGAGAGAGGGGATGAATCATAAAACAATGATACTTTAAACCTTAAAACTTAACCTCTGATTCAACTCGGTATAAAAAACTACTACAACACCCAAATCACCAATAACTTCAATATAACAATCATAAAATTAAGTAAACATCAGATATCATAAATAATAAACATTCAGCACATATAACACTAGTGTTTAACGAGGAAACCCAATTTGGGAAAAACCTTTGTGGGAATTGCCACCCAAAAAATAAAAACTCTTCTGAAGTACGCTCAGTTAAGAGCCAACCTTGTTAAAGATTATAATGTGCATTGTTAAATGTGACCCTTTTAGTGGATTTGTCTCATATCTATTAGGATCTTCACCCTATTAGGATTGGTCTTGTTAAAGGGATTTAAACACTCATTTAGAATGTCACCTTTCACAAGGATTTTATAATAAGACTGTTAAGTATACTCGGTTAAGATATTTCCTACTAAAAATATTAATAACAAAGGGTATAAAATTTGATCTGTAATACTACAACTACCTCTTGCTTGATCAGATCCCTTATGCACTCTTTAACTACTGGCATCAACACTTCATCAATCTCTACTTTAGACTTGGATTTTCACCTCTTTTCTCTTCACTACATCACTCGGTAACACATCCACACTTCAACTTGTCACCCTCTCTAACATTCAAATTCATCCTTTAAATAGACTCTATTTTTTCCTCTTAATCTCCTTGATTAGATTTTCCTTCAATTAATCTCATCTATTAGATCAACTTTTTGAATCAATTCAATGAATTTGATATTCGGTGAACCACGATAGCATCACCTTGGGACTTGAACTTTTCTTAGAAGAGCAACCATCACTTTCGCCACCTAATCTTTACCATAGATCTTCATCATGAATTTTCCTGAATGTAGATCTCTCTAACTAACTCTTCTTTATCCTTGAAATCTTCCAGATCACCATGGCTTTGCATTAAATATTGATATGATCCTTGTTTATAATAGTTCTTCCACTCAGTAAGATAAAATCTTGGCTCAGTAACTATCATGCACTTCTCAGTGCCTTGGCTTGCTCAGTGTCTCTACCAACTAACACTACCCTTTACCAACAAACTTGTTTCTGCTCGGTAACTTAATTGGTTTAGCTTACCAACTTGACCAATCTACTTTACCAACTGTTGGTCAAATGAGAGGGGGGGAGGGGGGTGAATTAGAAAAATAGAATAATTTATACTTCAAAACTTAATTTTGATTCAACTTGGTAAAGAAAACATCAACAACAACTCAATCACCAAATAAATTCAATGTAATAATTAGTAACTTGCATAAATAGTAAACACCATCCACATGAAATAATTCAACACATGTGGCACTAGATTTTCAAGACATTATTTTTTTCAATTAGTATATACAAGGAAAAACATGATGAACACCATTGGTTTATACTACACCAATAGACAAGGCACAACACTATCCGACGCCAAGGTTACCTGACCAAGTACAAAGCATCCCGACAAACACTATTCAGTGTTACCCGATGACAAAAGGGAAAAAGGAACCTAACAAGTAACAAAAGTGCAATGCAACAAAACAACAAAGAGTGGAACCCAATAGATGAAGGGAACCTGATGATCAGTTTAGGAAGGAACACCGACAAACTTTCAGTTCAACCCGACGACCAAGAACCGACAGTCAGTTACATCCCACAAAAAGTGGATCTGACTTTCCACATAAAATAAATCACTAAAGTTTTATATTTAGCTTCTTGATTTGTTTTAAATCCATTATGTGTAGAGGAAGCAATGTAATTATTATTGTTTTTATCAGATTAACCGATTTAAAACATGCAAACTAAAGGATCAAGGTCAAGTTGTAAACCTTGGATCTAGAGTTAATTTTGTAATGTGTGATTCTAGAATAGGTCAAATAATTGTATAAATAGATGCTCAATCTATTATGAACATGTTTTTCAATGATGATTGTAGCCACTGAGAGCATCTAAGGATCAAACAAGAGAATATATGCAGAAGGACAAAAAATGATCAATTCAGTTTCAAGAACAGAACAAAGGCTACGGACGAGCTGAAAAAGGTATTAATCAATCACTATAGGTGATATTCATATACTATGAGCTTTAATGGATCTATGATAAACAATTATAGATTGCATATATTCAGGTCATACATATTATACTCATTGTAACAAGTGTAGTACACTTAAGAAATCCTTCCAAAAAAGGTGGACTTAACAGTCTTATTGTAAATCTCTTAACTGAGTGCACACTTAAATCAATGTTGCTAAAGCTCTTAATAGAGTAGATCTTAATAGGTCTCCACCTTAATACTCCTAAAAATGTCAATCATCAAAAGTGATCAATTCTAAGCTTTTACCCACTCACTTCCATCCTGTAGATAGTGAATTTTTGTGGGTGTCATCCCCACCATAGTTTTTACTTCCTAACTGGAGTTTTCTGTGATATCATATATTATGTTATGTGTCTATTATTTTTCATGAATGTTTCTATGAATGTTGCATACAATTAAGATTATGAATTAATACTACATGCATAAGAAAGAACATTAGAAATGGTCGGTAATACAATAAAGATTGTTTACTAATGATGAAAGGTGAAATATGTTAAAAGTTTTAGAGGTACTGATTCACCCCTCCCCTCTCAGTACTACTTCCCATTAATCCCAACAATTGGTATCAGAGATGAGTCTCTTCTTGGAAAGCTTAAAGGTTTAAGAGGAAAGATCATACAATGGAGAAGTACAAACTTGATAAAAATATTGAGAATAAAAATCTTGAAATACAAATGTTCTATGAACAGTATAAGGAGGCAAGAATCAAAATGAGAGAGCTATTATATGAGAGAAAAGGTATAGAAACTCAGAGCAATGAAAAATATTATCAAGAAGAAGAGATCCCAGATTTCTTTGAATTTTCAGGATCAAACACAAGCAAAGCATCAGATACATCAGAAGAAGATATCACAAATCTAAAAGAGATCAATCGCCATTTGACAGAGAAAATAAAGATGTTGCAAATTGGTCAAGAGACCCAGATGGTAAGAATGATTGATGTGATGAATTATGCTAGACAAGATGAATCAGAAAGAACACTAGCTATTGATGACAAAAGGAAGATTGAAGAGAAGCTACAAGAAAAGGAGTCAGAAATTCAAAGACATGCTGAGCATCACCATGAGATTACAAATCAGATTATTCTTATGAGTCAAGAAGAAAATAGAATGAATTTGGAACTCATTGAAAGAGTACAGGCTATCGGTGAACTAAGAGAAGAGAATGAGAAACTGAAGCATGAGGTTAGAATTCAGCAACAACATAATGAAATTATCATAAAGGCTTAAGAGAGAAATAAAAGAATGGATGATTTTCTTGAAGGACAATAAAGAGTTAATATCAAAAATGGTCTAGGATTTACCAAAAATGGAGAATCGTCAAAACAAGCCAATCCAAAGAATGTCTATGAAAATCCAAGACCAAGAAAGTGTACATGCAATCACTATGGAAAGCAAGGACATACATCAAATGCATGCAGAGGAAAAATGAAAGGTATTCCTAAATTGACATCATCATTCATAGGATTCTGTTATAAATGTAACAAGAAAGGACATAAAGCATATGAATGTATGTTTATGGTGGATAAACCAAAGAAGGAAACCTACATGGACAAATATTTTCCTACATGCAAAATGAATGGGCACACAACTGATTAATGCTAGAAAAAGAAAAGGCAAGCATGGAAGTCTAAGGTTAAGAAATTCCTTATCAAAAAAAGAGAATCAGTAATCACTATGTATGGGACTACAATACTTGGAAAAATTGTACATCACATGGTAGATATGGTCACATTGCTGCAAACTACATGATAGTATGGACCAAAAGGTCTAGAGGCTGGACAAACCCCAGAATGGCATGCTTACAGTGCCATAAAGTTGGTCATCTCAAGAAAGACTACAGAGATCGAATGACAGAGAAAAGAACATATCCCAATGGAAACACCATTGAAGATATCCAAAGGGATAGAGACAAAATGTGGAGAAAATATTCAAACAATGATGAAGCTGGACCAAGCAATGCAAATGATGACACCCCATCCAATAGATCTAGTGACATCACCACTCCCACTTAAGTTGAACAAGTAAGTATGGAACTGCACTACACCAAGTCATATTTTACATTAGTTCCATTATACAATAGATAGGTATTCAAAATCCACATGAATAAAGATGCATATTATCTTACTTGTTACTGTTCTAAGATAACACCCCCGTCGGTAAACACATACCAAAAATCATCGATGAACATAAAGGATGAGATGTCTACACTTACCAAAAAATTTTGGTCAACACATAAAATGACTAAGTTGCTAATGTAACCCGACACCCGTCAATAAGAAAGCAAAGTTACAAGTTGACTTGAAGCAACACTGATATCTGTCGGTAAAAGAAATATCTTAATAGCCATCCCAAGCATCCTGTCAACATCGATGATGTTACCTGAGATTCTTCCTGATGAACTCCATCTTCACGACCTGATGAATCATTGAGCATTTATGACAGACTTAGGGAAAAAGTCTATAAATACTTGACGGGAGCATTTCATTTTGCACACGCGATTTGAAGAGAAAGAGAAGAGAAAAAATAGAGCGATAAGAGAGAATTTAGTAGAGCGACCTCAACTCAATCTAGCATACTCCAAACAGATCATTCACCATCTATACGGATTGAAGTAAGTACCAAGGGCACCGAAGAACTCTGTCATTATTTTCAAGAAAGCCCTAAATTTCAAATACGATGGCAACCACTTCAAGAATTGTAAAGATTAAGAATGATATGAAGAATGTGGTTAAGCTGATCAAGAACAACACCTGTGTGGAATTAAAGTAATGAGTGTGCCTAGAGATTGCATCACAACCTGATGACTCTTGTGCATTTTCAAAAATTCCACCTAGGGTTTTTCTTATAGAAGACGTTAGGTCTTATATTCACTACAAGATCGCGGAGATTGGTGATCTAGAAATGAATGAATCTTACAAGAAGATATGTGATCCACAAGGGAACCTAAAGGAAGAGCACAAAAACTTAGAGGTAAAAGGGATAACAAATACCCTATATTTCCTGAGGGTTTTCAAAACTGACTGGATTACATTAGTTTTGAGTAGAATGCATGATCAGAAGTTGTGGTTAGATGAACCTAAGAAAATCACTAAGGATGTGTTGCATGTTGTAACTGGTTATCCAATAACTGAAAAGCCTAAGGCACACAAGCATCCCTCCAGGCCAGAAGTTGAAAAACTCACAAAAGCTATGTGGGATAATAGAGGTCTCAAGGTGAACACCATCACCGATGAGGAACTAAGGTTTGGTGCATGTGTGATAGGCTACATGTTCTTCTAGGCAAGCAGGCTAAATAACATTGCATCTATAGTAGTAAGCACGGCTTACAAGATAGTGACAAAGGGAATATAGATGGATCTATGTGAGATCTTGTTAATACAACTTGATGAAAACATGACAACAATGAGGTCTGCAAAGAAAAACACATGTAAGTTCGGTTCACTTATCATGTGTATATTCTTTTACTTTCAAGAATACTTTCCTTTAGTAGGCAAAGTAAAGTGGGATACCACCAAACCAGTCACACTATAGATTAATGACTATATCAAGTCATTAGGAGATAACTTTGATTCAGTGATGACTGCATACTTCCTTGAATTCAAGGAAAAGATGATGGAGATAGTGAGGATCCCTGAGAAACTAATTGAAAAACATAGGGATGAGATATGTTTTATGGTAGATACATATTTTACCCATATAAAACTGGTTGTACCAAGAATATCTTGGTTATCACCTCTTGACTATGAGATTAACATAGATTAAGCAACCAATGCAATTGATGCATTGATAAATGAGCCACTTGACAGTAAACAACCAAGATTGGGCACATATGAAGAGGCCAAGTCCAAGATAAAAATAGGTCTAATAATCAAGAAAAATATCAACAAAAAGAACAAAATGGTGAAGAATCTTGAGAAGATTCTATCAGAAGAAAAAGAAAAAGCAAAGGAAACCGATGAATAGGGTACCATCAGTGAAGGGCAAGATGAGAAAAAATTAGATTCTAAGGCAACTTAATCTAATACACATCCACCTCCTACAAAGAAATAGAGAACAAGGAGCCAAACTGCAAAAATAGATACCACGCCTCTCAAGAAAGGTCAAGTAAGGACCTATAAGAGGAAGAAACCAACAGAGAAGCAAACTATAAATAAAACACCTACAAAAAGGAGGAAAAGAGTGGTCAGAACAAAAGCTGACATAAAGGATTCCAAAGAGGATGAGTGTGATATAGTTAAGAAAAGTTTTATCAATCTAACAATTAATGAGGTTACAGATTCAATTGCAACATCAGGAACAAAGCGCAATAGGAAAATCAGGCAATGGTCAAATAAAATACAAGAAGCAATAATTAAGGCAATGGTTAAATTCAAATATGTACCACTTGAATTTATTAGCCAAATACCCAAAAAGATGGCTAACAGAATATCTCAACAATGGTCATATGCTTTATAAACTGAAAGAGAAGCACATGATAGGGTACTTATCACACTAATTCCTCCCAAATCAAAGATGGAAGAGATCAAAGAAATATTGAAAAAAGCACTCAAGAAAATTTGTAGCAAACAATAAAGCTTACAAAGTGCTAGAGGATAAGTTTATAGAGCTGGATAGCATGACCAAAACCAAATGGAGACAACTCCTAGATCTTCCTGCAGAATCAACAAGTGGTGAGAATCGATTACTTCTTACCGACACACCTCATAAAGAGGAGGAAAAAGATAAAGCAAGTCCTAAGAACATTGCTTTGGACAATGTTGAAGATATAGAATTGATTGATTTAGACAAAGTCATGGATGATTTTGACATTCAAGACATATTTAAATATGACTTTCATAAGGATCCACAAAAGGAAGATGATGTGATATTTATATCTCTTAAGGATCAGGTAAAGCAACAATAATTGAAGACAACAGGGAATAAAGACATGAATGTTGCTGATGAGACATGGCAGGACACTTCAGTCATTAACATCACAGAACAAGACCCTGTAGAATAGATACAAAAAGATGAATATGTCACTGCTCAAAAAGACCAAACTAACAAACATGACACAACTCTAGACGCATCACAAGCTTGCACACAAACCAATATGCCAGTATTGATGAAGGCCATCAATATGCTTGAAGGTAATGAAGAGTCAAATGCAGCATATACAAGCATACCTGAGGACAAGGGTGATGCCAAAACAAAAGACATAATAGATGAGCCAAAAGATGTAACTGCAGATAAAGCTGCAACCGATGATCAGAAAGAAAAGTCTACTGATTAGAACAAAGAAGAAGATAAACAAGTAGAAGAAGAAAAGTAGAAAGAAAAGAGTGAAGAAGCAAAGAAAGATGAAAAAGAGAAGAAAACATAAGAGAAATCTGCAGAGACACCCAAGGTTGATGAAAGCACAATCAAACCAATATGTGAACCCCAAGAAGAAAACACAAGAAGCTTCATCTACAAAGCCTTCACCAAACACTTCAGAGAAGACAAATGAACTAGCAATGGTAGTTCATACATCTGCCTCTACTCAAATCTCAAGGAAGAAGAAGAGAAAGAATAACAATCTAGTGACTCTAGATGAAATTATTGAGATTCCAGTATGTGATCCGAGGACATTGGATCCTACTGAATTGAAAAAGTATGTAAGACTTTATGAAAGGAAGGCCATGCAGGACAAATTGAGAAAAGCCACCAAAGAAGCCAAGGTACTTGAAGTTGCACGAGGAATACTTCAGCAAATTGTATCGGATATAGATGTTGATCAAAAAACCCCCATTCTTGATTAATTAGTGGTTCTCACTGATGCAATCACATATCAGAACATAGATGCTAAGAAGGCCATGGAAGAAAGACTTGAACAGAAGTATGAGTTCAAGTTAGCTGAGAAGATAAGCCAAGAAGTGGCACTGCAAAAGGTTAAGCTTTCTAAAATGGTAAGCACAATGGAACCAATCATCTCAGAAGCTATAACTTTGATACAAAATTTATGCACGTTAGATCAAATCATGAAGGAGTATACCGACAAGATAGAATACTTAGATGTTGATCTTCAAACAAGTGCACAAAGTCTCACAAACAGTGAAGAGGCAATCAAATTGCACAATGAGAAGCTAAAGCAAGCCAAGAAGTTGAGATAGGATATACAAATTGCAGAAACCAAGTTTAGAGATGAGGTAAATGAGATTCACGCTTAACTCTTACCGACGCTCTCATTACTGTAAAATCATATGACAGAGGCAAGAGCACTAATTGCCACCCTAGAAATGTCTATCCTAGATAGAATTTATGATATGCATGCAAGAATTGAACTCGAGCACATGGCTCTAGAACTCCTCAAAGAAAAATGGGAGAAAATAATGGAGGATATCAAGAAGACCCACTCACATATTCTTGAAACATTGTAAGTTACACATTTTTGTCACATTTTTGACAACTTATAAGTTGTACATTTTTTTTCATGAGAATCAAATAAAGGGGGAAATGATATGTACAGTCAATCATTTGAAAGAAGAGAGAACAAAAAGGAGAAATGTATAGTATACATGTACATATACTTATACTATGTTGATGCATACAATTAGGGGGAGTCATATAATGACAAGGATATATACATGGTGTACATACTAAACACTTTATTATTATGCACATATCAGTTTTTTATACTAATGTCAAAGGGGGAGATTGAAGCCATTATATTTTGTCATTAGTATATACAAGGAAAAACATGATGAACACCATCAGTTTATACTACACCGACAGATAGGGCACAACACTATCTAACGCCAAGGTTATCCGACCAAGTACAAAGAATCCTGACAAACACTATTCAGTGTTAACCGATGACAAAAGTGACAAAGGAACCCGACGAGTAACAATAGTGCAACCCGATGAAAAAAAAAGAATAGAACCCGAAAGATGAAGGGAACCCGATGATCAGTTCATGAAGGAACACCGACAGACTTTCAATTCAACCTAACGACCATGAACTGACAGTTAGTTACATCCCACAAAAAGTGGATCTGACTTTCCACGTCAGATAAATCGCTGAAGTTTTATATTTAGCTTCTTGATTTTTTTTAAATCCATTATGTGCAGAGGAAGCAATGTAATTTTTATTGTTTTTATAAGATTAACTGGTTCAAAGCATGAAAAATAAAAGATCAAGGTCAAGTTGTAAACCTTGGATCTAGAGTTAATTTTTTAATGCGTGATTCTAGAATAGGTCAAATACTTATATAAATAGATGCTCAATCTATTATGAACATGTTGTTCAATGATGATTATAGCCACTAAGAGCATCTAAAGATAAGACAAGAAAATACATGCAGAAGGATAGAAAATGATCAATTCAGTTTCAAGAACAGAACATAGGCTACCAACGAGCAAGAAAAGGTATTAATCAATCACTATAGGTGATATTCATATACTGTGAGCTTTAATGGATTTGTGATCAGAAATTATAGATGGCATATATTTAGGTCATACATATTTTACTCATTCTAACAAGTGTAGTACACTTAAGAAATCCTTTCAAGACAGGTGGACTTAGCAGTCCTATTTTAAATCTCTTAACCGAGTGCACACTTAAATCAGTGTTGCTAAAGCTCTTAATAGAGTACATCTTAATAGGTTTCTACCTTAATACTCCGAATAGGGTAGATCATTAGAATTGATCAATTGTAAGCCTTTACCGGCTCCCCTCCATTCTGTAGATAGTGAAGTTTTGTGGGTGCCATCCCCACCGCAGTTTTTACTTCCTAACTGGAGTTTTTTGCGATATCATATCTTGTGTTATGTGTCTATTATTTTCATTAATGTTTCTATGAATGTTGCATACAATTAAGATTATGAATTAATACTACATGCATAAGAAAGAACATCATAAATGGTCAGTAATACAATAAAGATTGTTTACTAATGATAAAAGGTGAAATGTGTTAAAAAATTTAGAGGTACTGATTCACCCCTCCCCTCTCAGTACTACTTCCCATTAATCCCAAAAGATCTAATGAGTAAACCCAATTTGGGAAAAAACTATGTGGGGATTGTCACCCATAAATGAAAATACTCTTCTGAAGTATGCTCAGTTAAAATCCAATCTTGTTAAAGATTACAATGTACATTTTTAAATGTGACCCTGTTAGGGGATTTACCTCATATCTTTTAGGATCTTCACCCTATTAGGAGTGGTCTGGTTAAAGGACTTTGAAAACTCTATTAGAATGTCACCTTTCACAAGGATTTACAATAAGACTTGTTAAGTCCACTTGGTTAAGATATTTTATGTTACAAATGCAAATAAGCAACAATGTATAATTGATATGTTAAAATTGAAACTACCTCTTTCCTTGATCAAGTCCCTTTATGTGCTCTCTGTGACTACTGGCATCAATACTTCATCAATCTTTGTACTAGACTCAGATTTGCACTTCTTACTCTTCATTTCTTTACTTGTAGCTCTTTAACTCTTCAACTTGCCAGCTCTTATGTTCTTTGAATACATCCTTTAAATAGACATGTTTTTACCTCTTAATATTCTTGAACTATTTTTCCTTAAATCACTCTCCTTCGTTAGATTAACCTCTATGAACATATTCAATAAATTTGAAACTCAGTAACCATTTTAGCATCTTCTTGGGACTTGCACTTTTCTTTGAAATACAACCATCAATTTTTTTTCTTAATATGTGTCGTAGATCTTCACTCTAAATTTTCTTGAATGTAGATCTCCCGAAATAACTCTTCTTTGGCCTTGGAATCTTCTAGATCATTGTAGCTTCGCATTAAATGCATTCTTATCCTTGTTTAAAATAATTGTCCCACTCGGTAACATAAAATTACTGCTCGGTAACTGACATGAAATATTTGGTGTCTTGACCTGCTCAGTGTCTCAACCGACTATCACAACCCTTTACCGTAGACTTCTTATGCTTGGTAACATCACTTGTTCAGCTTACTAACTTAACCAAACTTCTATACCAACTTGATAAAGTAGAAAACAATTATCTTAATAGTACTTTGTTATTGTTTGATCTCTATTACTTGCTCAATTAAATCAAATCCAAAATATATGGAAACTTAATATGAACCATAAATCAATTTCTTGACATTAATGACAAAATAACAAATGATCTAATTTATCTACAATCATGTATACCTCTGATCTTGGTCTTCATCATCATTACCATCAATTGAGTAATAATCTCCCTCTTTGGCATTGATGGAAATAGTGTCAATTGATGATGGCATACACTAACATCTATGATCTTCTTTTACTCCCTTTGATTCATCTGATCTTTTTCTTCTTCTATGTTCATCAATAAAATCTTTCACATACACTCCCTATGTCTGATTTCATCAATTACTTCATTTCTCTCACTCTTTTACAACAATGCCAAAAATACATACTCCTAAAAATTAGTTTAGGAAGTGGAACATACCTTGCATTAACTGATATCTCATTGCATACATAATTACCTCCCACAACTTCAGGCATCACCTAAAGTGTGTATACTAGCATCAACTCACAAAATAGATATTCTAACAAGTCTTAGAATTGAGACAACATGCATCTTTCTCTAATGAATATTGGATACGAGTAGGACCCCTAATTTACCTCTAAGATACTCAAAAGCATCCTTCAGTTTGGTGAATATATCTGCTAACTTCTCCTTTGAGTTCACATACTCCAATATCACATGCTTGTCTAGAAATTGCTCTCATAAGTAATGATACTTGATAGAAATGTGCTTGGTCTTGGAATGCATCACCAGATTCTTTGATATGTTTATAGCACTTGTATTATCACAAAATATAGTAACTAGGTCAATAATATCCTCTTGCATACCTTCAAGTAGTTGTTTGATCCATACAATGTTTGCGCAATTCATAGCTACAACAATATACTCAGCCTCAACAGTAGACTATGATATACAAATTTATTTCTTACTCAACAATGTAACTAGTCTATCTCCTAAAAAGAAAGATCCTCCACTAGTGTGTTTTCTATCATCAATGTTTCTAGCCTAATCAACATCAGTGTATACTTTAAATTCAAATGTTCCTCTTTTCTTGTATAGTAGACCAAAGTCTTTAATACCTTTCAAATATCTAAATATTATTTTGACTTCAGACATGTGTGATTCCTTTGGATCGACAGAAAATCTTGCAACAATCCCAATTGTATGTGCTATATCAATTATGTTGTGTACAACATATTGTATATTAGCAATCATTGATTGGTAGAATGTTTCATTCACTTCTTCAGACTCATCTTCCTTTAGCTTGAACCCAGTAACCATTGGTGTACCAACCATTCTTGAATCATCCATACAAAAGGTCTTTAGGATCTCTTTGATGTACTTTCCTTGTGTGATATAGATCCCATAATTGACTTGTTGAATCTGTAGTCCAAGAAATAACTTAATCTCTCCAATCATGGACATCTTAAATTTATTTCTCGTGTCTTCAGCAAAAGATCTGCATAATGTGTTATTGCCTCCAAAAATAATATCACACTAATACATTTCACCCCTATTTTCGACCGAAATTTTCGGCAAAGCATTATGTTTCTTTTCCTTGGTTGGATTATAGAAGAAAAGTTTTGATTTTTTTTTAGTCCATGCCCATGTTCGTCAAAATTGTGATGACAATAGAGTCAATCCCATGGATGTCGTAATTTCAATGATAACGGGCATAACTTAAAATAAAAAGTTATATTTTAATTTATTATGTTATGCGCCAGGGAGGAGTTTTACCCATCAAAGAATAGGCAACAAAGGGCACATATCCTTGTTATTAGAGCTTATGATAGGTTATATTGTATGCCCACAATAATTCTCACTGGTTTTGCATCAATTTAGTTTTTTTCCCTTTTATCAACAATTTTATCAAATAATTTGTGTGCCTTTTTATGCTTGCACATTTTGCGTACACATCTTTAATTTTAGATGAAAAATAAATTTCAACTACTTTTTGATGCATTAGCATCCTCCTTTGCAAAGCTCCAAGCTAGGAGAATGTTGGTGAAGGTTTCTAAGTTAGGTTGTACCCATTCCAATTGCATTTCATGAAACACATCTAAGGCCTTTTCAATAAACCCATCTTGAGCATAACCTAGAATAAGTACAAGAACTGTGGGGATTTTCCATGGTACTCCTTGTGATTAGATTAAGGTCTTTATTTATATTTATTACTTTGACCCCTTCACTGTATATTTCTTCCCCATCAACCATTATGTTTGTCCCTACCATAGTTGTCATCATTATATGCCTCTTCTTTGCAAAGAAGTCCTCAAAATGCTTGATGGGGAGATCCAAAAATATTGAGCTCTTTATATCTTCTCAAGGATCTTTCTTAGCCTTCTTAGGGTTCTTTTCTCTACCCTAATAATAATACACTCTCTGAAATTCCTCTTCTTCACTAGATCTCACCTATCAACTTCAATCCTCACTTCTTCTCTCTAGACTTGTTATGCATTCATAGGTCCTACCAATTCAAAAAAAGCTCCAACTCCATCATAGACATGCAAATAAGTTCTTGCACTTTCCCTCTATTCATTTCAATAGCTTTTGGTGTCTTTTCAACCAACCTTTCATTGGTTTCTTTAGAGATCTCTTGGATTCCTACATTTTAGGCCTAGTATCCTTTTTGTCCCAATTAGGCCTCCTAATTATGGTAATCTTGCAATTACTCCAAAATTCCATTAACAAGCCACCCAATCAACTTTTTATTATTTAATATCTCATCCTAGCCTTGAGATTCCCTAGGTTTAGGCTTCCCAAAGTGTCCGTATAGTAGATTTCCAAGAAAAGCCTAATTTTAAGGGTTTCTAGGGTCTCTGAACTAGTCTACACTTTAATGGCTCAAAAGGTGTACAAATGACCTCATTTTCCTTCCTCCTATTGATTAAAAAGGATTTACACATCCCTCTACACACCACAATCAGAGATTGGCACAAACCAATCCATTATCTCCATCTTTACCTATTTGCAAACTAGCAAGCTCCTAACCGGGTAACTCTGGTCTCGCCTAGGGCTCTCTTGGAAAAATAGTAAACATGCTAAAAAAAAACCCAAAACCAATATTTAAAATTTATATACATTTCCCTTCTTGATTCCAAGTGGCCATTAAATATCAACCAATGGAGATCAAGAAGGAGCCATTTTTAGACAATCCACTCTGTACAGGATAATGAGCCTGAGAAACAAAATAAATTTGCAAAACTACTATTAAAATGTAAAAAATTTAAAAAAAAATCCACATAGAAGAAATAAATAAACAAACTACAAGATCATGCCATAACAGTTAACCATTCAATCCATTATAGTGTGGATTATGGCTCAAATGCGTGACTGTGTTACACAAATCAGACAATTTCCTTTCTTCTTCCAATAAGTTGATACACAATAATGACCAACCCTTCAATTATGGTTCATTTATTCTTATATAGTTCCCACTAATGTTCTTAGACCCTAGGTTTGGCCTTTGACTGCATTTATAGCCATTTGCAATTTTTAAGGAAAGTTGTCATGAGCAACTTTTGCAATTTTCGCATTTCTGGCATTTCCTTGTTTCTAGCTTGCACAGTTCAACTAAGAATCAACATACTTGATCCAAAATCATGAATAGATATCATTTTACAACTTGTCACACACTTTGGAGTCTTGGTCCCTACTTTAACCAACTTTGACCCTTCTAGCAATATGGTAAGAACATACTAGTTAGGACCTTTGGACTAAGGGAAAAACTAAGAAACTAAACACACCTATTTACATGACTCTCACACAAAATTTGGGACTTTATGTTAGTCCTTATTCTCTGGTGGTTTGCTAGAACCACCTACAAGCCAAAATTTTATAGGATCTTTACTAGGACCCTAAGCTGCTCCTGCACCTTTCTCCCCCTGCAATAAGAAAGTTAAGTTACCTCAGGTGTGAGTATCTCTAAATTGATTCCATGGTTCTTGAATTCACTCTCTACTATCCAAGTAGCCTCTGACTCAGGTTGATTCATCCACTTGACTAGTTGTTGCATGTAGATTTTATGCCTAGTCTTCTTTTGAACTCTAGAATCTAAGACCCTTTCAGCTTAAGGTTTGGTCTGTACAGGTATACTAATTTCTTCCACATCTTTTACCATGTTTTTACTTTACTCCTTCTCCTTGACATCTAGGGCTTTGTATTTGGTCAAATCTTTAACATTGAAAATAGGAGAGATAGATAGCTCCTTGGGTAGGTCTATTTTCTAAGCATTAAAGCCATACTTAGCCAATACATTTCATGGGCCAAATCTCCTCATCTGAAGCTTTCTTGGAATGCCCTTCTATAGCCTAGATTTTTTGAGGTACACCATCACCAAATCCCCTACTTCAAACCACAAATATCTTCTCCCTTCATATTCCTTACTTTTGAGCTTTTGGTTATCTTCCATTAGAGTCTTCTTCACCTATTCATGGACCTCTCTCACCGATTGGGAAAAATCATCAGCATGTACACTAACCCGTTCTTGATCCATTAACTCTTCGAGCTCACAAATTCCCCTTGGGTTAAGACCATACATAATTTCAAATGGGCTCCTACCTGTAGATCTGTTTGTAATATCATTATAAGAAAATTCAGCTTTAGGGATTACTTGATACCTACTTGACCATAGTCTTTAGTCAAACACCTTAGCGAATTCCCAAGCACCCTATTTATTACTTCTATTTAACCATTTATTTGAGGATGGTATGCAAAACTATGTGCCAAGTTGGTTCCCAACCTCTTCCAGAGTGTGTTCCAAAATTGCCCCATATATTTAACATCCCTTTCTGAGACAATGTTGATTGGTAAGACATGGATTCTTACTACTCCTCTAAAGAAGAGCTAAGCAATGTAACTAGCATCATAGGTTGTTCTGCAGGGTATAAAGTGACTCATCTTGCTAAATGTGTTTACAAAAACATACACACTATCAAAACCACTCTTTGTCCTAGGTAATCCCACTATAAAATCTATGCTTATGCACTCCCAAGGCCTATTAGGTGTGGAAAATGGCTGATAAAGTATTGCATTTGAAGATGTTCCTTTGGCTTTTTGACAAATCACACACTGTTCTACATATTTCCTTACATCCTTCTGCATTTTAGGCCAGTAGTAGAATATTTCAAATAGGTCTAAGGTTTTATTCAATCCAAAGTGTCTGCTAAGACTACCATTATGTTTTTTCTTGAATAAGGTTTTCCCTCATTGATCCTCTTCAACACACAATTGTTTACCCTTAAATAGAAAACCATTCTATAGTGTGTAATCAGATAACTTACTATGAAAATGATTATTAAAATCAAGGCATATCTTATAGACTTCTGAGAAGTCTTCATCTCCTTCATACAATTCCTTGAATCCTTCAACTCCTATGCTTTGTAATTGTATTTCCCAGACAGTGAGAAACCTCCTACTAAGGGCATCTGCAACTTTATTATTTAGTCCATTCTTATGCTTGATAGTGAATGTATATTATTGGAGGAATTCCATCCATTTGATGTGCCTAAGATTGAGATTCTCTTGAGTGTTGATATAGCTTAAATCTTGGTTATCTGTATATATGAAAAATTCCTTGGGTAATAGGTAATGCCTCTAATTCTTTAGGGCTTGGACCAATGCATATAGTTCTAGATCATAAGATGAGTATCTTGACTTGGCTTCATTCAACCTTTCACTATAGAAGGCTACTGGTCTCCCTTCTTGACTTAGCACTACTCCTACAACTATGTTTCTTGCATCACACTCCACAATAAATAATATGTCAAAACTCGGTAGCACAAGGATAGGTTTTGTAGCTACTTCTATCTTTAACCTCTCAAAACCTTCAATGGCTTCCTTGGTCCACTTGAATTTAGTTTTAACTCCATCTTTTACAGTATCTAATATAGGTGCACAAATCTCATTGAACCTTCTCACAAAATTCCTATAAAACTAAGCCAATCCATGGAAGCTCCTCACTTCAGTCCCTATTTTTGGAGTAGGCCAACTTATTATTTCTTCTACTTTACTATTTTCCATATTCAAATCACCTTGTGAGACTACAAAGCCTAGGTATATGCATTCTTTTTTCATGAACTCTCTCTTTTCAAGGTTAATGGTCAACTTCTCTTCTTGCAGTTTCCTTAACACAATCTCTAGGTGTTTCATATGCTCTTCTTTTTTCTTACTAAAAATGAGGATATCATCTAAGTACACTACTAAAAACACACCTATATAATCTTTTAGGACTTCATTCATTACCCTCATAAATGTACTAGATGAATTTGTGAGACCAAATGACATTACTAACCACTCATAGAGTCCTTCTATGGTTTTAAAGGAAGATTTTCACTCATCCCCCTCTTTCATCCTAATTTGATAGTACCCACTCTTAAGGGCAATTTTAGAAAATTACTCAGCACCCTCAAGATAATCCATCAAGTCTTCTATCCTAGGAATAGGAAACCTATATATAATGGTTATCCTATTTATTTCCCTAGAATTAGTACACATCCTCCACTTACTTCCGTTTTTAGGTGCCAAGACCATTGGAACAACACATGGGCTAATAATCTTTCTGATTAGGCCTTGGTGCAACAACTCTTGTACTTGTCTTGTAATCTCCTTGTTTTGATCTGGTGTCATTTTGTAGGAAGCTTTATTAGGAAATGATGCCCCTGACACAAAGTCAATCTGATGGCTAATAGATATTTGTGGAGGTAGGGTAGCTGGTGTGCCATCACAAATGATGTCCTTGAACTGGTCTAATAGTTTTTTGACCTCTACATGCATAAGTGTTTTCTTATGTGTCTCTTCCTCTTTGGGTGTCACAATGATAGCATATCCAATCCCTTCTTCCTTCTTCATGTCATGTAAGAATTATTTCCCACTCATGAGGAGTATGTTGGAATCAAAATTCTTCACTACTTCCTCTTCTATTAGAGACTGTATCTTATAGGTGATTCCATTCTTCTTGAATGTATACATGTTCTCCTTTCCATGGTGGATTTCTTCCCTTTCATACTCCCATGGTCTTCCTAGTAGTAGATGGCATACATCCATAGGTATGACATCACAAAGTATCTTGTCTTGGTACTCTCCTATGGTAGTAAAGTCAAACTACACTTTCTCATTGACTAGTATATTCCGCCCTTGGTTTAACCAAGTCACCTTGTATGGATATGCATGTGGTATTATGGTAAGCTTTAATTTCTCCATTGCCTCCTCATAGATTATATTATCTATTGATCCTAAGTCAATGATGACTCTACACACCTTCCCAAGAATATTACATTTGTTCCTAAAGAGTTCTCTTCTATGTTTTTGCTCTTCCTTGCAAGGTTCCTTAATCAAGACTCTTCTAAGAATGATATTTTTGACCTTTCTCTGAGTCAAGAGTGACCTCTAATTTCTTTACATGACCTTCCTCTTCTTAACATAGGATATCTTCTTCTCACCTTGTGTGGATGATGCTTGGTCTGGACATCTCTATGTAGGGTGACTTATTTTTCCACAATTATAACATTTCATACTAGAAAAGTGTGAGCCTCTGCTAAAGCCACCATATCTACCTCTTCCTCCACTGTTAAAACTTCTACCTCTGTCATAGCTACCCCTATTACTTGGCTCATTCATTTTCTCAATAAATTTAGAGTCCCTTGACTTCTATGCTTAGTATTTCTACCACTAGGACCTCCTTTATGTCCTCCTCTAAAGTCTCTGCCTCTTCCTCTACCTCTTCCTCTGACTCTTGTTTATTCTTATTTCTTTCCTCCACCTTGAGGGCCATTTGAAAACACCCATGCGAAGTAGTGAGGGAAAAGAGGTTTAGTTCTTCTTGGATACTCCATTTAATTCCATTTAGGTATCTTTCCATTCTAATGCTTTCTTCTTCACGTATCTTGGACCTAAGAAACAACTTTTGGAACTCTGCTTTGTAAGAAGCAACATCCATGTCCTTCTCCCTGAGATTTTGTCTCTTTTTGTGCAATTAAATTTCATATTCACCTGGTAGATAGCTTTCTTTGATTTTAGTCATCATATCCTTCCAATTCACTATAGGCTTCTTCCCTTCTCTTTCTCTTTATTCTTGTAGAAACTTCCAACAAGTTAGGACTTGTCCCCTTAACCTATATTTTTCTATCTTCACCTTTTGGGCTTCTGTGATCCCTTCACATTCGACATGATTCTCCATGCCTTCTATCCACTCCATCACCATTTATGCATCTATTATGCCAGTAAACACAAAGATACCTTCAAGTGCTTTTACTCAATGCTTTGAGGGCTCTGAGGAAAGGTTCTTATGCCAATGGAGGGTTAGGTTCTAGTTCTACATCCTCTTCATTCAATGTTTTTCCTTTTACCTTCTCATCTACCAACTGTTCTTTGACCTTGTCATTTATTTCTGCACCTTCTTCTAGTTTTTGCTTCACTTCCTCTAAGGCTTCCTAGAGAATTCTATTCTTTTCTTGTTGTTCTTTCAAGTCCCTTTCTAACTCTGCATTCATCACCATGGTGATCTCACCCACTGATTCACTCAGCTCTGACATGCACAATACTATTCCTAAGTCTTTTTATTTGGCTCTAATACCACTTTGATGGGGAGATCCAACAATCTTGAGCTCTTTAGCTCTTCTCAAGGCTCTTTCTTATCCTTCTTAGGGTTATTTTCTCTATCCTAAAAAGAGGACACTCTTTGCAATTCCTCTTCTTCACTAGATCTCACCTATCAACTTCAAATCCTCACTTCTCCTCTCTAGACTTCCTATGCATTCATAGGTCCTACCAATTCAATCAAAGCTCCAACTCCTTCATAGGCATGAAACTAAGTTCTTGAACTTTCCCTCTATTCATTTTAATATATTTTGGTGTCTTTTCAACCAATCTTTCATTGGTTTCTCTATCGATCTCTTGGATTCCTACATTTTAGGACTAGTAGCCTTTTATCCCAATTAGGCCTCCTAATTCTGGAAATCTTGCAATTAATCCCACATTATCTTAACAAGCCACCAAATCAACTCTGGATTATTTAATATCTCATCCTAGTATTTTAGATTCCCTAGGTTTAGGCTTCCCAAAGTGTCCATACAGTAGATTTCCAAGAAAAGCCTATTTTTAAGGGTTTCTAGGGTCTTTGAACCAGTCTGCACTTCAATGGCTCAAAAGGTGTACAAATTACCTAATTTTTCTTCCTCCTCTTGATCTGAAATGCTTGACACATCCCTCTACACACCACAATCTGATATTAGCACAAACCAATCCATTAGTTCCATCTTTATCTCTCTACAAACTAGCAAGCTCCTAGCTGAGTAGCTTTGGTCTCGCCTAGGGATCGCTTGGAAAAATAGTAAACATGATAAAAAAAACCCAAAAACCATATCTACAATGTATATATAGTTCCCTTCTTGATTCTAGGTGGCCATGAAGAATCAACCAGTGGAGATCAACAAGGAGCCATTTTTAGACAACCTACTATCTATAGGATAGTGAGCCTGAGAAACAAAATAAATTTGCAAACTACTATTAAAATGTACAAAATTTAAAAAATAATGCCACACAGATTAAATACATACAAAGAACTACAAGATCATTCCATAACATTTAACCATTAAATCCATTATAGTGTGGATTATGGCTCAAATGCATGACTATGTTACAAAAATCAAACAGTTTCCTTTCTTCTTCCAATAAGTTTGTACACAATAATGACCAACCCTTTAATTAGGGTTAATTTAGGCTTATATAGTCCCCACTGACATTCTCAGACCCTAGGTTTGTCCTTTGAGCTCATTTATGGCCATTTGCAATTTTTAAGGAAAGTTGTCATGACAACTTTGCAAAGTTGCAAAGTTGTCATGAGCAACATTTGCAATTTTTGCATTTTTGGCATTTCCTTGTTTCTAGCTTTCACAATTAAACTAAGAATAAAAATACTTAATCCAAACTCATGCATAGATATCATTTTACAACTTGTCAGACACTTTTGACTCCTAGTCCATACTTTGACCAACTTTGACCCTTCTAGAAATATGGTAAGAACATAATAGTTAGGACCTTTGGATGAAGGAAAAAACTAAGAAACTAAACACACCTATTTACATGACTCTCACACACACTTTGGGACTTTATATTAGTCCTTATTCTCTGGTGGTTGGATAGAACCACCTACAATCCAAAATTTTATATGATCTTCACTAGGACCCTAAGGTGCTCCTACACCAATGCTTCTCACCCTAACTACTTCTTTTCCTCTTCCTTGAGGTAGTGATCTTCACTCCCTTATCCTTTAGAGCCTATTTATACTTTTATAGCCATAAAGGACTTTCCCTAACACAGGTGCATTTTTAGTATCTATGGAAGTTATTTCTAGGGCATCCCAACTTGGATCATTTATGGATTTTGCCCAATAAATTTACCATTGGTCCAATAAATCATATAACCTTCCATTCTAAATGGGAAATTGAGGCTCAATATTCTGTGTAAATTGTGACGTACAACATAGAATGTATGATCTTCCTACTAAACTCAGTTAGGATAATCTAGACACAAGGATATCTAGGAAACATGAAGGGTTCTCCTTCCTCAGATATAGGACCAATTATTGAATTGAATGTACCAAGCTCCATTCCACCTTCCCAACTCCTGTGATGATTCTGTTATGCTTAATCTAGGCTCACCTTCCAATTTTCTAATGATAGGCATGATGAACCTATCATTTATTTTCTTATAATGGATCTTGAAAATTTTCAAGGTAATCGATGAATAGTAGACATATACCAACTATTGTCCTTTTCTACACCATAGGGTCCTGACAGAGCTAAGCTCACATACATTAGCTCTCATTTCACATGAATACACTATGTATGAGGACATTTAGAATGTTCCCATGTACACCTTTGTGCAATGCCTATAAATAGTATCGTTGATCAACTGTACCAATGCTACTATTTTGTATGGATTATCAAGTAGGATGCAAATTTTTCAAGGCATTTATTATTCATACTATTGTAAGGCAATAATACAAAGTCAAGGAGTCTAGACCACCTGAATATCAATTGCTAAAGCATAAGGGCGATATTAATGACTTTGAACTCTTGAGAATAAGCACTGGTCCATCTTGAATACTCCTTCCTATTCATAAATCACTAAAAATTATAAATATCTTTGAATTATAATTTGTTTTAATTTGTCTTCTTTCTCATTCATAAATGTCAAAGATATGATGACTAAAGTAACTATTCTATATTTTCACATATCCTCAGCATAATGTATGAATATTTGTATATGATTTTTACTCTAACGTAAATACTATAAGTGCAGCTACTATGATTTGTGTGTTGGTTGCATGATTGAGCAGTGTGATAAGAGTCCCTGCCCATGGTTGTGTTAGTCCTCTAGGTATCTTGTTTAGATGAAGAAGGATTTTACCCTCTAGTGATAGATTTAATCAAATATCATATAGGAAGATAAGCATTCAATTGAAGGTGAATCCTTCAAAATATAATTTTAACTCATGAAATTATATTTTTAACTATCAAATAGATTTTCTAATGTTGATCTTTTCAATAGATCCATCCCCATGATTAAATTTCTTGCATGTGTAGAATGGCTCGCATCTTAGTCCATACTATAGATTACCAATCAAATTGCCTAGGGAAGAAAACACACGTCATTCTAAAATGTAAGAACATGGTTTAAGAATCGAACTCATAGAGGATGAATGTAGGTGGTGTTTATATGGGATAAATTTATTATATGAGGGTTTGATTCTTACAAAATCCTCTAAGTAAAAGAAAAGAAATCATCTTTTTAGATTGGGATTCATAAAGTCACAAGAATTTAACCTTTTAACAAGGGCATATTGCTATGTCATTTATAAGAAGGGGTTTTTAGTCAAGTGACATCCATGAGTTGAAGCAAATTAAACAAAGTTAAAACTTCTAGAAATTATAGATTAGATTTATTACATTAATATTTTCTATTTGAAATACTGACACTCTAATTTCTATTGTCTTACCCTTGGTCTAGGAATTAGGATTCGACCCTATTGAAGTATGAGATGAACAAGTTGCAACTCATTGAGAGGGTATTATTAGTTCGACTTCAAAACATGTTAGGTTTATCCTTTCTACTACTAATGCTTCTAGAACATGTTTGGAGGGAATTTAATTGAAAATACTATAATTTTATTTAGGGAATCACATAGAAACTTAGGATTTGATCATCTATGTATATCAAGGAATCCCTCTAAGCACTAACTACCATTGTCTAATCTTATTTAGTAGTGTGATAACATAATAGAACATACAAAAAAGATGAGGATCACTTAGGAGGCATATATTAGAATAATATTAATCACTTATTAAGATAAGTATGTAAATTGATGACCCTCTTCCTAATAATTGCTCTGTTAATTAGTAGATTATTACAATATTATATTCTATTAATTTTTTCAATAAGAAATTAGAATGGAAATTATCGTAAGGAGAGTGGTTAAAAAATTGTGAAGGTTTCAAGAGGAATATTCACGTGTGTTTTTGCGAATTAAAATTGCTAATGTGTCTTGTTTAAATTGTAGGGATGTTAATTAGGTAAAAAGCGTCTCATGCCAATGAAAAAGATTTTGTTTTCTATTAAACAATTTTTAATTGCATACAAACAATATGAGCCGTTGTAGATCACTAAAAAATAATATATGGTTTGAGATACAATCTGATTTTATTTGTAAGATTTAATTTCAATTAGAGAACTGGATTTAATCGGCTATCCAACCTGTCATTCTAGTGAATGGTTGCAATCATCATTACTTCTTGTCTTTTCAATCCTTTCTTTTCAGTCCTTCTGTTGCTACTAGATGTGTACTATTTAATTAGTGAGTGTTAGGTGTTGAGCTTGCATTATTCATTTTTATTTGTTCAACTCTTCGTTCATGAAGTTTTTTATTTTGTGTACGTACATTTCTTCATGATCAAAATTTACTGTTGAAGGTCTGATAATTAAGATTTTGACACTCTTTCTAAGGTGTGTTCTATTGCATAGATCCCATAGACTACTTCGACCCTTATTAAAATCATTCATTCAATCCTTCATTTGATGCTATTTTCATTTACCTATTTGATGATCTTCAACCCCTATCTATGTGGCTTCTCTATCAATAGTAGCATGCTAATTGGTTATTTGTTGGCATTTGATGATTTAAAGTTCTCAAAATTTAATATGTGCAATGGATAGTATACTCGATGTGATTTAGTATGTAGCTACAATTGATCAACTATAGGTTGAACGATTGGGAAGATTCATTTCTTTGCTTATTCATTGGTGAATCAAGATGTCAATAGGTTTTGTTGGTTTAGTTTCTTTATTTGTTTCTTTGTTCTTGGAAACAAATAGCCTAAAAGAACATCCCTCATTGCGGAGACAAGTATGTGGGTAAGAAATATTTTTTTAAAATTTTGAGCATCTTGTTCAGGAGAAGATCAGAGTTCATGTAAATGTATTTTGTAATGCTCAAAGAATCTTGCCTGACATCCGCTTTTGAAACCAAAAGCTATAGAATTTATCACATATCATCCTTCTATAATCGATTACAAAAAGACCCGGTTGATTGAACCCATACCATCTGACATATTGGTTGTGACACATGGAATCATGCAATGATCAATTTTAGATCAAACTTGTTGGCCCATCAAGAATGTGAAGAAAATAGGCTAATTTCTTTAACCTTTCTCTTCTCACATTTTCTATTTGTAAATTTTTTTTATACCATTGTTATAATAAGTTTAGATCATATGTCATTTTATTTCTTATTTTACGTTTTAGTATTAAGGTTTTAAAGTGATCAGATAGAAAATGAAATAGCCTTTTTAATTTGTGTGGCAGCTGAAATGTAAGTAAATCATCTCTCACCAAAGAAGATAGTAGGTAAATGGGAGAAACATGTATGACTAAAGACTAACTAGGTACAAACGGAATTATTGAAGGAATATCAACATATAGAAGGTATCATAATTAGATCACACTGTTAAGTAGAATCCTAGTTGAAGTTTGATACAACCTCAACCATTAAGTGATCTTCTTTAGTATCCTTCCACTGTGTAGTTTCACCTTTCCAATGTGATAGAGAGTAATCAAACCCATGTGACCAATATAAAAGCAACACCAAAAACAAAATAGGGGAATCTCATAATCTAACAATTGCATTCAAGGTCTCTTCCTCATATTCAACATTGCATCTTCATTAAGAGTTCTAGAGATGTCAATGTCAACAAGAATGTCGACAAATTTGGAGTGTCCCAAATGGGAAGTGGAGTCATCCACCTTCAAAGAAGATCATTAGAGTTTTTGATGACCTCGTAACATAATTCCTCCCAAAAAATTTGTTTTCCTATGATAACACAACTCATCATGTAGTTGTTGATTTTTAAGCATTTTTTCACTCAGTTGAAGGAGGCATCATATCTGAGAGCTTGTGCACCCTTACTTTTGTTGCAACCATCGACCTCTCCTTTAGTCAAATAATAGGTGCTATTCCTGACCTACAAATATTCAAATATTTTATTCCCCACATGCAAATATTCACATCGAAGCCATACATAGCTATATATGCCACATATTTTGGTCATCCTCTTCTAGAATTCTCTCTATTTTCCTTCCAACATGCCCTTTGAAGGGCCAACAAGATGTCTTTTTTCATTAGCATACAATTTCATATGTTCAAAAGACTAGAAAACATCCTAACCCTAAAACTTCTAAGACATTGACCATTTCAAAAGGATGATCCTCTCCCAACATGGTATGTGGTGCAGGAGCACCAAGGCCATGAAGGTACACCAAGGTCACTATGGATCCTAGGGAGAAGGGGAAATGACCATAAAGGGTCATTTGGAATTGTAATGAGACCATGGATGGTCATTTCATATTGTTTAAAAAAATTTGTAATGTTTATGGATCATTATGATCATAAACAAGATTTGTAAGCCATGCTTGGCATAAGGGCTAGCAGGGTAACCTTGCGATCACTTGATTGATTCAAGGGTAAGTGAGATTTTTTAAAGACCTATAAGTTCATCAATGATTGTAATATGGAAATAAAGTCATTAAAATGTTGTAAATGCACTAAATGTGCTAAAATGTTGTAATAGTGCCTTATTGGAAAAATATGCCTTAAGGGTCACTATGAGGTCTAGATCACCTTAGAGATAGTACTTTGGTTGGGTTAGAATGTTTTAAGCCTTATAAAAGGTGCATAAGCAAGTCATGGTTTTAAATGGTCGAAGTTGACATGGTAATTGTCAAATTGACAACTTGTATAAACCAGAAATTAGTGTAACAGTCAGTTTTGACTGTTGTAGGGAAGTTTAAAGTTAGTTCATGAGACTCTTTATATCAGTGACATTCATTGGTTTTACATTATTCATATCAGTGTATTTCATTCCTAGTTGGTGACTATGCTTTTAAAAATTACTTATTCACTATCACCATTATATTATTTCCACTATCTTGATGCTTTGTAACATTTGTTAGATACATCATTCTTTTGACTGCTCCATTTATTCATGTTTATCACTCCTCTCTACATATTTGTTATAAGATTATATATACCTCTATTTTCAGGCCAGTATCTATTTTTTCCTCTTCACTTGTTGCTTCTCGCTTTGTCTTTCACCTCTTTTCTAATTTGTCTTTTAAAATTGCAAGTTAACTATCTTAAGAAACAATGAACACTTAGTATTGTTTGTAGACCAAGTTGGATCATGTGTTTTTTGTTTTAGTTGTTGGGAGGAATGTATAAGTGTTGGGGAATTCTATATGTAATATGTGTTTGTATCCATTTAAAATTTGAGAGAATGATTATATAATTCAACAAGTAATATTGTTAGTATTCCTATCAAATATGAATCATGATTAGATTAAATGTTCAATGCTTTGGAGTCAAAATCTATTTAATGGATTTACACTTGATTTTATACAAGATAATACTAATGCTAGTATGTTTATATTTGACAGATTACAACATTAATATCTTAATTCAGAGTATGGGAGACAATTTTTTGGTATAATTATAGCCCAAATATTTTCCTGTCAAGAAATACCATGTCTCTCAATATGAACCCAGAACAAAATAAGGAGACAATTTCTAGATTGTGGTCTAAGTTAAACAGAAAAGGTGATGAAAAATGTTATTGTCCCTGCAAAAATTTCAAGGGATTAAAGACTCGAAGAATTCTAGTCAAAACAACTGAGAAACATTATAGGCAATATAGTCACATTGAAGGGGGCACAATTTTCGTCCATTGGTAAGTATTTCAATATATTGTTTTAACAATTTATATACATAAGAAATCAATTAATGATGAGATCATGGTCATGGTTAATTTAAGTTCATCATTTTGATATAGGTCAACAACCCTAGGTTACATGTTATGGACCATAACAATCCAAAGAATGTGAATTTCCAAGTTGAAGAAAATGAAGGTGTGAATATCCAAGGAGAAGATAATGATTCTATGGAAGAAGATGATCCTACAATAGAGAACACAATTGAAGATTATGGTATTGTTGTAGCTGATCATGTGCCAGAGAATACGATTGAAGATGATAGTACTAGCACAAATAATCACGATGATGAAGATGACCTTGATTTACCTATACTTGAGAAGGCATATGAGCCCCTATACAAAGGCTCCCAAACAACTCTTCTCTCCATTGTATTTTTCTTGGTGAACTTTAAGGTTTTAAATGGTTTATCCAACGTAGCAATCTCACGTATGTTAAGGTATTTCATATATGTCATCTTTTTTCACTTATTTTAATAATAATATCCTTATTGTAACAAAGGGTGAATCATGTACCATTAATTATATTTTTTTCATAGGTTGATAGGTGAGTGTTTATTATCACCATCAAACATTCTACATCGCTCATACCGAGAATTATCTGCCATTATGAAAGATATTAGAATGGATTATCAAATAATACATGCATGTCCCAATGATCATATTATATATCATAAAAAACATGAATTTACAACAGAATGCCCTAATTGTCAAATTAGTAGATATCAATCAGATCAAATTAAAAAAATGTGTCTCACAAGGTTCTTCGATATATTCCCATTTTTTCACGTCTGCAACGATTATTCAGGTACACTACCTTGGCACAATTTATGGATTACCATGCACGTAATAGAAATTGAGATGACATGATGAAAATGACTGCAGATGGTTTTGTACTTAAGGACATACAGGAAACTTGGCCACACTTTAAATAACAACCTCGTAATCTCAAGCTTTCATTGGCAGTGGACGGTGTCAATCCATTTAGAGAGATGCGATCTGTTTACTCGGTGTGGCCGGTTTTTGTTATCAACAATAACATTTCTCCTTGGATGTCCATAAATAGGGAGCACATAATGTTGACAATGATTGTTCCAGGTATTTTTTCATTTAATAGTCATGTAAATTTATTTATAAATATCACATCTAAATTACCATAATAATTATGTAATGTTTCTATTCATTCAACTAGGTAAGTACCAAGTTAAAGATATGAATGCATATATTGAGCCCCTTATCGACAAGTTGTTGGATTTATAGAATGAGGTCGCTATGTATGACATCTAAAGACCAATAGAACAAAGATAGTTTCAATTCGATGCAATGCTTGTATGCACAATACATGATGCCCCTAAGCTAACACATTTTGTGGTACTTTATATTGTTAAGACATATTTATTGTATGTTATAGTGCTAACACATTTTTGTTGTATGTTTAAGTTTGCACATGATAATTGTAATTATCAACATTAACATATTTAATCCAATTATACATGATCTTGTAGGTCTTCAGACAAAGGAAAAATTTGCAAGTCCATTTTGTGGTCCAAAGATGAAATCTCATCATTCAAAAAGTATAGGCACTTTCTTCACAGAAATCATAAGTATCGAATTACCAAAAAACATCTTTTCAATGGGAAAGAAGAGACTACATAAAACTCATGAAGAATGACACCTCGCCTATGGAAGTTGGAATACAATAGAATAAATCGTCAAGGTAATGTCATTCAATCTAATGGTTTTTGTTTGAAATTTATATTTTGATGTTGTTTTTTATTTACTGATGATGTAATTGATGCTTGTGAAGGTCATTAAGGCGTCAATGACCAACTTCCAAAAGGAATAAAAAGTTATCCTAGACAATTTAGTAGGTTTCCATACTATGAGAGCCTCCCAATCGTGCATTTGTTTGATGCTATGCATATTGGAAAGAATATAATGGAGACATTATAGATATTATTGGACGAAAGACGTGATAAAGAAAAAATTGTCAAAATTTATAGTGACATTGAATATTCCAACCATGCATTGAAAAATGTCATTCGATCAAATAACAATGGAGACTATATTGATATAAGTGCCCTTGGTTATTTTCAGAGTAACAAAGAAATGTTATAAAAGAAGTCATACAAAAAAATTAATTTCCCACTGGATTTGCTACGAACATAAACAATCTCATATAAAAAAAAAGTGAATTTAGGCCAGGGATGAAAACACACAATTGACATACCTTTATTAAGGTAATTCATAGTATTGTGTATTCTCTATATATTTGTATACTACATGTAGTTTTCATTGTATTATTTTCTAAAATATTTATAATATTTATAATTATTGCAGTACATTCTACCTCTATCTATCCCAGACCACTTTGATAATAGTGTCAAATAAGTTATATATGATCTCGGAAAATACATGAGGTTAGAAGCATTATTTACTAGATTTGTTGTATAGATATTATATTTGTGAATTTTTTTACTTTTTCAGTAATTTATAGCATATTTTTTTGTAAAGTCTCATTTATATGTTTTTGCGTGTTGAATCTCTTCTAGGTGGTTGTCATCGAAAGAAATAGATAAAGAAGATATAAAATATTGGAAGAGAAAAATTCCTCATCTTATGTGTGAAAAGAAAAAGTGTTTACCTTCTACTTTTTTCAATTCATAAGTACACTACCTCATACATCAAGTTGAGGAGATTGATTTATGTAGACCTGTATAAATTAGGTCGATGTGGATGGTTGAGAGGCACCTGAAATTTTTGAAGGGTTTGGTTTGACAAAGAGCACATCTTGAGGGTTCTATGGTGGAGAGATATATGGTATACCAAACCATGGGGTACATTAGTGAATATCATCCTAAGTTTGTAGCAAAGATTCATGTAGATCACATTTGGGACCCCAACTCCATTAACAAATTTAGAGGAGAATACTTGATGGGGAAAGGTAGATTGAGGAAAGTGCGAGGTAATTATAAGATGTTATTGTAGTTAATTAATTCTTATAAATCTTCAATTGAAGTTGTTTCTAAGTGGTCTATATTTTTATACAATTGGTCGAGAGTGGGATGCACTATATTTGTATATTGAGAACAATCTTGATTGGATGATGGTATGGATTGAACTATGTCAACAAAATGGTCACTCATTAACATCGGAATATGTTGCTTCATTGGTTAAAGAAGCTCATCGTAATGGACATTCCAATGTTTCACCAATGGTAATTGATTTAGCAAATGGTTTAAGAGGTAGACAGGTACATATAAATTTATTAATCATGACCCATATGTTTTATGTTAGCTCATGATGCAAATAGTTTTCACATGTTTGAAAAATTGTAGGTCAAGCACCACAAAGCTATGTACTACCATGGCCATAAATTTTGCATTAAAAATTTGGATGACACGAAGAAAACTTGTGATTTTGGGATAACTGCAGTCTTTGAGGTCACTAATATTTCATCTAGAAACAACATGCATCCTCAAGAATATCAAAACTGATACTATGGAATTTTGGATGATATACTTGAGTGCGACTTTAAATCCTTCAAATTAGTTTTATTCATCATCAAATGGTAAAGGCTACAATTAAATCAAAATGATCCTGATACAACTATTATTCAACATGATAATGGATTTATAATGATTAATACAAGGTAGTTTGAGATAGTTGGAGATGAGCCCTATGTTCTTCCATGCCAATGTGAGCAAGTTTTTTACTTAGAGGTTCCACATAAACCGGGTTGGTCATTTGTTGTTAGACATGATCCAAGAGGAAGGAAAATAAATTATAATGTGATGAAAGAAAAATAAATCGAAGATGAAGAAGAAGAAATCGAAGATGATGAAGAAGAAGAAGATAATGATGATGATTGTGGTGGTGGTGATGATGATAGTGGTGGTGGTGGTGGTGATGATGAAGATGACAGTGGTGGTGGTGGTGGTGGTGGTGGTGGTGGTTGTGATGATGATGGTGGTGGTGGTGGTGGTGGTGGTTGTGGTAATGATGATGATGATGATGATGGCGATGATGGTAGTGGTGGTGATGATGATCATGTTGATGATGATGACGATGATGATGGTCACGATGAAGATGGTAATATTGATTTATTCATACAAATATATTTGACTTATATGTTTTCATAATTAATTAATTATGATTAAACTATAATTCCATGGTACAATTAATTTATTATGTTCAATTCTAATGATTACAACATATGTGATTTATGATACACGTGTTTCAATTATTACTCGTATATTTAATGTATTTATTGTTTAAAACCTTACCAATGTATTGTTTATGATGCTCAATTGTTGGTGCTTATTTTAGGTATATATTTTGTGTGATTTTCACCCTTTGTGGAAACATGCAATTGACTACAGACATCGTCACCCCTTTTGTTGACAATCCTGCATAGCACACATAAAGTAAAGGTAAGGAATTAAAAAATATACAAATATTATGATGAATTCATTTTTTCATGTTGTATTCTATGTAATTTATAGCATAGGTATCATGTATTTTTTTAGCTAACTTAAGATAAATGATTTAGACATTCATGAAATTTAACCCATTTTATGAGGATCCTGCATAGTGACATGGATCCGTAGGTATATGTCAATACACCCTATATAGAAATAGTTTATTATTTGCTTTCTTTTCCTTTATGCCCATCTTCATTGAGTGGTTTAACAATAAGGTATTAACTTTCTCATGATTTAACAGTACTACCCTCAACATCAATGGTCCAAAGATTAAATCATCAGCATTACCCTCATTTAGAAAAATATCTCATTCCTTACCAACTATATGTTGGAAACTACAATTGAAACACTTGTTATATTTCCATTGATGTCAAACATTAACTGATAAGACAATTTATATCTTGTAAAGTTCCATATCAATTGATTGATGAAGAAGATTTGAAAATTACTGATAACAAGAAGACCTAGTGAAATGGTTGAGTTATGTGAAAATACAATGGGTACTTGAAGAGATCGCACCTTGAAAAGGTAATATATTTTTTTATCTTAAGTACAAGTGAAGTTTGGATGACTACAAGTTTAGTCTTGACCGAGTTACAAAGTAGAAGATTAAGGAACTTAAGTATGTGCCGAGTAATACCAAGTGATGCTATATGCCAATAAAATTTTAGTGTTGACCGAGCATCAATATGTGCCGAGTGTTAGAGAATTACTGAGTTACACAGAGATGACTGAGTGACAGAACACAGTATTGACCAAGTGTCAGCATTATGATAGTTTGAGAAATATTTGAGATCCCAGCCGACATAGTTGATTTTCTTGGGATATGTGAAGCATATTTAGGACAAGGATGATTGTTGTGGAGATTTAAATGAGCACTAAATATATGTTTAGCCATTTTATGTATGGATTCAAGAAGGAGTTTTAGGATGTATTCTACAATATAGATGGAAACAAAATGATGGAAGGATTCATTAGATCTGACCTAAACCTAAGAACTATAGTGATGATTAAGAAAAAATATATCAAGCTACCTAATCAGAGAGGTATAAGTTTAACATAATTACAGGTTATGATGTGGGTGGTATGTGGTTAATTAAGTTGATTGGAAAAATCTAAGAAGAAGGAAGAGAAGGATGAAGAGAGCAGTACAAGACTGCACAGTGGTGATTTCTTGAAGGATTTCTGAGCATATCAGAGTGGTAGAGATAACAGTGGAGACCAGTAAGTGAATTAGAATTTGAGCCATAATTGGATTTGTATTTGCAAAGTGAGTTGTATGTTTCAGATCACAATTTTTTCTTACTTTCTACTATTCTATCAGTTGCAAAATATTTTTAAAGAAGGTTGACCTAACAGTCGTGTTGTTAAATCCTTTAATCAAGGTGACATTCTAATGGAATGGTCTAAGCCCTCTAACAAGGCTCACTTCTAACAAAGTGATTAAATCCTTTAACCGGGTCACATTTAACAGTGTATATTGTAACCTTTAACCGGATTGGCTTTTCACAGAGCTCACTTAAGAAGAGTGAAAAATTGGTAGCATGTTACTAGTGATTTTTCCCATATTGGGTTTCCATGTTAAATCTCAGTGTCATACTTGTGTGAATGTTATTTGATGTGTTGTATTGTTAAGAGTTTTGTATTCTGCAAATTGATTACAGTAGGACAGTAGACTGCAAGTTTATTTTGTTGATCATATGCTATAGAGACCGAGTAGATTACTGAGTGGATCAGAGTTGGTTGAAGTATTTGAAAGTTCAATTGGTACATCTGGACCTTGGATAACTGATTCACCCCCCTCTTAGTTATCCTAAATCATTATAACAATTGGTATCAGAGCTATTGTGGTGCTGGTGCAGAGCACCTCCCTTTTTGTTGTGTTTGGTGTGTTTTAGGGTTTTTGTGTGTTTTGTGTGTTTTGGGTTAAGGTCCACTAGGTTGGATCAATTTTGGTTCATTTCCATGTTTATAAGAGCCAAATGAGCTCATAAAGGATATTGTGGTCAATTTGGCCTAAAAAGGGAAAAGTGCTATTTTGTGTAGTTAGGGTTTGGAGTGTTTCTTAGGACCCTAAATTTCCTAACTAGGGTCATAGAAGTCAACCACAACCATTGAGTTGACAAGAAGAGTCAAATTGCACAAAATGCAAAAAGTTGCTAGTAACTTTGAAAAGTTTCACGAGCAACTTTTTTAACTTCTTGACAAGAAGTTGAAAAATAAAGTTAGAGAGGTTGTAACCACTCATGCTCGGTATATGAGCATGGATTTGATGATTTTGAGGGGTTAATGAAATTTTTGATTGCAGAACTTGTTTTATGTACTTCTGTGTGGTTGCCTTTGACTGTATTTGTGTAATCTGCATTGTCTTCTTCCTACGGTATGAATGTGTACAGATTGGGCAAGGAGATCAGACCCCATGGGGGTGTACTGTTTTCAATTAGCTTCCTTATGCAATAAGTATTTTTATTTCAAGATCATCTAGTGTAAAGTTATATATTTTTGTAAGTCAATGGTTTTCAAGTGACATTTCAATGTTGCAAAGTTAGAAATGGCTCTAACCTAAGAACCCACCGGTGGAATTGAATGAAACCATGGGAGAAGTAGGGTTAGATTCTGTAAATAAGGTTTTTGTTTTCATGTTTATTGTTGAAATAGATTTCCTAGACCAAATGGGAAGCCCTATGGCTGACTGTTGAATATAGGTGAGCTTGGACAGGGTGAAGTTGGTTTTGGTTTCAACACCCATGATCTTGGAGAAAAGACTTAGTGGAATTTAAAGAATCCCTAAAGAGTCTCCTTGGAGGATCAAAAGGTGGGAGATGGTGAAATGAAGTTTGAAGACCAATTAGGTGTCAATTTGTGTAGACTGGTCCAGAGGCCTAATTAATAGGCTAAAACCTAGGGCCTAGTGGTAACTAGGGTTGTGGGTGCATCTAGAAGTTAAGATTTTGGATTCTGATAGGGTTGGTGGATACCTTGAATATTTTCAAGGTCTTATGTGGGGTTGTTTGGAGGATTTGGGAGCTCTAGCCCAAAAAAAGTAAATTTTGACCTACTAGGAAACAAGCCAATTAGGCCTCCTATTGAATTTGATACCAATTGGATTGGTAAGGTATCTAGAAGTGTGGGAAAGGGTTCTAAAGAAATTTTAATGGGATAAGAACATAGTTTATGTTAGAATAGTCCCAAAGGATAACTAAGGGGGGGTGAATCAGTTATCAGTTACATCAATCCTTTTTACTTCTTTAACTTTAGTATACAACAAAGTAAATGCATAATTAGATAACACAGTACTCAACACATAATTTGATTACGGGGAAACCAAATGGTAAAAACCCCAGTCGGAATTAGCACCCACAATAAACTATACTTGTTTGTAGTAATCCCTGTTAGAAGATATTTCAACCCTGTTAGGATTTGTACAATACAATGCAATAAGTATAGTGACTTGATTAAGGGTTGGACCCTGTTAGGAGTCTTTTACAAGTAACCCGGTTAGGGGTGGTGGACTCACTGTCCAAAAGCTCACTGCTTGATGGTGAAGGCTACAACCTTTTTTATGATAGATATGCACTATATCTAATGATGACCTATAGATTAGACCTGTTGTCTTGATCATTTCTAGTGTATTTCAATCTTTCACTTCTTCTTCACATAGATCCTTGATGAATGAACCAACTTTGATAATCTTCTCTATACATCTTTCTTTACATTTCGTATCATTCAAACTTAGCGTATCATAATTGAACTGCTATAAGTATCTTCTCCAAATTATAAGGTCATGTTGGCTCTTAGAAACACTTCATAAATATCTTAGTCAACTTAACTAAGTGCGCAAACAATATTAAGTCTGCACAAGTCAATGCTGAACAGACGCGATGCTTCACTGAGTCGGCCTCACCAAATTAACCATAACTTTACAATCATCTTGAAAAATGTTTGGCACCTTTGTATTTGTATCATCAACTCATAACTAAATATGAATATACACACGCATATCCTGAAGATAGGTGCAACTCATGTAACACATTATATACGTCGGCCCTAAACCGTTATACTTCCAGAACTGTAACTGCTAATAATAGAATTGCATAACTTTACTAAAACATCATATCTGGGTCTGCGTGTATGAACATAACATAATAAACATGTCAAAAAAATGTATCTATCCATGCAAGTCTTTATGTCATCATTCAGATAAGTTCAAACAGAATTACTACTATGTATTATATGTTGTCATCAGTGACAAACATACAATCAATCAATTGCTCTGAATCAAATCTCCAACAATCTTCCCCTTTGACATTGATGGCAACATATGATATCAAAAACATCCTATGTTCATGGTGTCCTCTTTCTTTTACAATCTTCTCAATATCCTCATCAAGGATTTCTCTAAACTGCTGCAGTTTCTCTGTCTGTGTTTTTGTTCCATCTATATACTCCCCCAGAGTATATGCTCCCCCTTAGTACATACTCCTCCTTACTATATACTCCCCCTTTGAAATCAATGGAAAAGGGAACCATAGTCCTTTAGGCATAGGTACTACTCTAGAAGTATAGTAGTCGACCATTCATCAGTCACTTAATGACTGAGGTCTTTGCTGCTTCTTCTAAACAGATTTAGGAGAGGGAATTACTCTCAACTTCTCTCTAAGATACTCAAAAGTATCCTTTGATAAGGGCTTTGTGAAAATATCTACCAACTGTTCTTTGGTTCTCACATAGTCCAATTTCACTTCTTTGTCTGCAACCTTCTCTCTTAAGAAATGGTACTTGATCTCTATGTGTTTTGTCTTTGCGTGCATGACAGGGTTCTTAGACATGTTGATAGTGCTAGTATTATCACAATGACTAAAAATAGGATAATCAACCTGAATGCCAAAGTCTTTAACCATCTTATTGATCCAAACCATGGTTGAACAATTCAGTGCTACTAGAACATATTCAGCTTCTGCTGTTGACTAAGAAATACAGTTCTGCTTCTTGCTTATCCAAGAAACCAACCTGTCTCCAAGGAATACTGCTCCTCCTGAAGTGCTCTTTCTATCATCAATACAACCTGCCCAATCTACATCTATGTATACATGAAGCTTTACATTCTCTGATTTAGGATACCATAAACCATAGTCTATAGTTCCCTATAGATATATGAATATCCTTTTTACTGCCATTAGGTGATTTTTCTTGGGTTCAGCTGCAAATCTTCCAACAATGCCAACTGCATTAGATATGTCAAGTCTAGATTGAGTTAGATAAATGATTTTACCAATCATAGATTTCTACAATGTCTTATCAACTGCTATGGAGTCATCATCTTTCAAAAGCTTGCTTCATGCTATCATGGGAGTGCATACTGGTTTACAATCATCCATCAGAAAGGTCTTCAGTATTTCTTTCACATATTTAGAATAATTAATGAATATACCTTTATCTATTTTCTTTACATTTAATCCTAAAAAGTATTTTATAGGACCAATCATACTCATTTCAAATTCATTCTGCATTTCTTTTACAAATGCTTTATTGAGCTTATCATTACCCCCAAAAATAGTGTCATCAACAAATATAGCAACTAATAATAATCCATCAGGTGTTTCTCTTGTGAATAGGTTATAATCTTCCACTCCTTTCTTGAATCCAATATTGGTAAGATAACCATCAAGTCTCTCATACCAAGCTCTTGGGGTCTATTTAAGACCATAGAGTGCTTTCTTTAATTTGCATACCATGTCTGATTCATCTGAAAGATTAAATTGTTCAGGTTGTTCAATGTAGACTTCTTCATTCAAATCAGCATTCAAAAAAGCTGATTTTACATCCATTTCATATACTTTAAAGTCTTTGACTGTTGCATATGCCAAGAACATTTTTATGGCTTCCAGTCTGCTCACAGGGGAAAATGTATCAGTGTAGTTTATTCCTTCTCTCTATGCATATCCCTTACATACCAAATCTTTCTTTGTTTCTAACTACTATACCATCTTCATTCATCTTGTTTCTGAATACCCACTTTGTTCCAATCACATTTTTGTCACTGGGTCTGGGAACCAATTCCCATGTTTCATTTCTGATTATCTGATCCAATTCTTCTTTCATTGCATATTTCCAATCAGAGTCATTATAGGCATCTTCAACACTTAAGGGTTCAATTTGTGAGAGTAAACATACCTCTTCATCCATTGCTAGGCCTTTTGCTTTAGATCTGGTCAAAACATTGCTGCTCTGATCTCCAATGATGTCATCTTTAGAATGGTATCTGGATGTGAATTTTGGAACCTTTGGTGTGTCTTATTCTTCTATAGTCTGTGATTCTTCTCTGCTTGATTCAGGGTCATTACATGAGACATCAATGCAATCAAACATTTCTTCAATAAAAGTATCTTTGTTGCTAGATCTGGATTCATCCTCAATAATAGGCACATATTCATAGTATCTTTCTTGAACCATAAACTTTTCATCAATATTAACATGCATGCTTTCAATTATCTTCTTTAATCTCAAATTGAAACATCTATATGCTTTTCTTTTATTAGAATAACCAAGGAAAATACCTTCATCACTTCTAGCATCAAACTTACCAACACCATCATCTCTATTGATGTAGCACTTGCTGCCAAAGATTCTGAAGTACTTTACTATAGGTACATTGCCAAACCAAATTTCATAGGATGTCTTATCCACGCCTAGCCTTAATTGGGTTTTGTTGATAGTATATACTATTGTGTTCATTGCATCTCTCCAATAGGTGTGCGCAACTTTTCCTTCAATCATCATAGTGCATGTTGTATCAAGTATGATCCTATTCCTCCTTTCTGCAATCCCATTCTACTGAGGGGTTGTAGGTGCACTCAACTGTCTTTTAATACCATGTTCTTCACAATAGTCATAAAACTGATCAGAGGTGAACTCTCCTCCTCTATCTGATCTCAGACATTTCAGTTTTAATCCAGATTCATTCTCAACTTTAGCTTTGAATATTTTG
>MU224014.1:313315-331590 GCA_018584345.1 Thuja plicata
GGTTACCTTCAAGGTTGGACTTATGTGATGACACTTCCCTATATATAGCTTAGGTTATCCTATGTGTGTCAGCTACTTCTGGTATGGTTTAGTGTTCCTTGTTTGGATTAGAGTGCTTCTAGGATCTCCCTTTGCATTAGAGTTGTGTACCTTGTTTGTATTCCTGTTTTGTACCCTGTGTGATGGGCCTGTTACTATCTCCTCAGGACGGTGGGAGTGGACCTTTGGTTCCACGTGGTCGGGTGGTAGTGATTCTTATTACCATTGAGATTCCTACGGATTCTTCTTCATGCTTGGATGTTCCTTGTTGCAGTTTCATCTTCATAGTCTTTTGGAGACTTGCTCAGTTATTTGAGTTGTGTATTTATACCATATGTTTATATTGGTTATCATCCTTGGAGGATGCATTGTATTGTTCATTATGTATTACTACATACCCTGTGACTTGTGCAGTGGATGTTGATTAGGTAGTATACCTTATGGTATCAGTTGTTTATGTAATCTTTATTATGAGATGTATGTAATTGGTTTCAGATTATGTAACCTTTATGTCAGTTCATATATTTGTATTCGTAGATTAGTTGTGTAAGTAATTCTACATCAAGGAACCCTTGAGGAATGTTAATCATTGATTCAGTGTATGAATAACAGTGGGGGTAATCAGTTCAGAGGATCATTCCAAAGAGGGGGATATAGAGGAAGAGGACCACCAAGAGGAAGATTTCAGTCCCAAGGAAGATCTAATTTAGTCTTCACTGGAAGATGTTATAATTTCAATCAAGTGGGGCATATAATGGGTAGATGTCCTGAAAAGGCTACTTCATCTTCTATGGGAGATAGTAGAAATCAATTGGTACAAGAGGAGGATACCCAAAGTGTCACTTCTCCCATTTTCAAGGCAGGGTAGTATTGGATGGAGAGAGTCTCATGTTGAGAAGGAATTTATTGGAGAAAGAATTTTTTTAAGACTACTTGTAAGTCTCATGGGACGATTTAAAAAGTGATAGTGTACTCTGGTTCCACTGAGAATATAGTGTCTACAGAGATGGTGGACAAACTAAAATTAAGAAGGATACCTCATACCACTCCCTATAAAGTTTCATGGTTAAACAAGGGGCAACAAATAGTGGTGGATGAACAAACCATGGTGGAGTTTGAAATAGGTGAGTACAAGGACAAGGTCCTATGTGACATATTGCCCATGGATGCATGCCATCTTATTTTAGGACGCCCATGGAAATATTATGTGAAGGCCATTCGTGGTGGAGAAAAGAAAAATTATGTAATCACCAAGCTAGGGAAGAAGTTTCAAATGGATCCATTGTAGGAACCTAATGAAGAGAAGCATGTGGGAACCAGTGTGATGCTCCTTAGTGGAAAGGAGTTTCTAAAAGCTATGAAGAAGGAGAAAGGAGTTTGTTGTGTGGCAATAGTGAAGCCAAAGGAGGAGACTAAGGAGAAAGCCAACATGTCACCAGAGATACAAGCATTGTTGGAAAGGTATCATGACATAGTAGATAATGGCTTTCCAAGTGCATTACCACCCATGAGGGATGTGATTCATTAGATAGACCTCATACCCAGAGAAAATTTTCCAAGCAAAGTAGCATATAAGATGACACCAAGCCAAAATGCAGAGAAAGAAAAATAGATTCAATATTTTTTGGATAAAGGACTAATAAGGAAGAGTTTTAGTCCTTGTGCTGTGCCAACTTTCCTTGCACTTAAGAAGGATGGAAAATGGAGGATGTGTATAGACTCTGGGGCTATAAACAAGATCACAATAAGATATAGATTCTCAATGCCCTGGATAGAAAGATTTGATGGACAACTTGGGGGGTTCTTGCTATTTCTCTGAGGTGGATTTGAAGTCAGGGCATCATCAAATAAGAGTGAGGCCTGGTGATGAGTGGAAGACAACCTTCAAGACAAATGAAGGGCTGTATGAGTGGCTAGTAATTCCCTTCGGCCTAACTAATGCACCTAGCACATTCATGAGACTCATGAATGAAGTGCTAGAAAATTTCATTGGTAAGTTTGTGATAGTATATCTTGATGACATTTTGATATTTAACAGGTCCAAGGAGGAGCACATGAAGCATTTGGAGATGGTCTTGAGGAGGCTACATCAATAAAAGTTTATGATAAATCAAGAAAAGTGTGAGTTCCTAAAAAATGAATTAGTTTATCTTGGTTTTTTGGTTTCTAATGGGTGTATGAAGATGGACCCTGATAAGGTTAAGTCAATTTTGGAATGGCCTACACCTAGGTCCATACAGGATTTTAGGAGTTTTTATGGATTAGCCTCCTACTATAGGAAATTTGTAAGAAATTTTTGTCATGTATGTGCCCCTATCCTCAATACTATTAAAGGGGGAATAAAATGTCAGTTTAAGTGGATTACAGTAGTAAACCAAGGGTTTGAAATGTTGAAAAAAAGGATAGAAGAACTACCTAAACTTAGGTTTCCCAATTTCAACCAGTTATTTGTGGTGGAGTGTGATGCTAGTAATTTAGGCATAGGAGCAGTGTTAAGTCAAGAGGGACACCCTGTGGCATTCTTCTCAGAGAAGTTGAATGAGGCTAAACAAAATTATTCCACCTATGATCTGGAGCTGTATGCTATGGTACAAGCCCTTAAAAAATGGAGACACTATCTCCTACCAAGGGAATTTGTGGTCTACACTAATAACCATGCCCTAAGTTTCTTGAGTGGTCAAGAAAAACTAAATTAGAGGCACCTTAAGTGGGTAGAATCTCTGCAAGCACATACATTTGTCATCAAACACAAGAAAGGGGTTATCAATAAGGTTGTAGATGCTCTTAGCAAAATAGTCTTAACCATACAGGAGATCCAATTGCAAAGTGTAGGTATGGATGATTTGAAAGATCTCTACAAAGAGGACAAAGATTTCAAAGATGCCTATGAGGCATGTGTAAAGTTCCAACAGGGATTCAAAGTGGAATTCACTAAGTTTATGTTGCAAGAGGGACTATTATTTAAAGGAAACCTAATGTGTATACCTCAGTGTTTAATGAGGGATAACATTGTGAAGGAGAAACACCAAGGAAGCTTGGCAGGCCATTTTGGAGTGGATAAAACACTTGAACAAGTGAATAGGAATCACTACTAGCCTAAGTTACAGTCTGATGTTAGGAAGTTTGTAGAGAAATTTCAGATATGTCAGAAGGCTAAAGGACAAAGCAGTAATAGTGGGTTGTATCAACCACTATCCATACCCCAAAGGCCTTGGGAGAGCCTAAGTATGGACTTTGTTTTGGGGTTACCAAAGACAAGCAGGGGTCATAACAGTGTGTTTGTTGTGGTGGACCATTTTAGTAAGATGACACACTTCATTCCATGTAAGCAAACCAATGATGTTTCCCAAATTGCAGGTCGATTCTTCAGAGACATTGTAAGGATCCATGGTTTGCCATAGAATATAGTAAGTGACAGAGATAGTAAGTTTGTGGGTCACTTTTGGAGGACCCTTTGGAAGATGCTAGGTACAAACTTTTCTTTCTCTTCAACCTACCATCCACATTCAGATGGACAAATGGAGGTAGTAAATAGGTCACTTGGGAACTTGTTAAGATGCAAGACTAAGAAACATAGATAGTCATGGGATCACATCATAGGGCAGGAAGAATTTTCCTATATTGACTCCATTAATATGAGTACTGGTAAAATCCCCTTTGAAATAGTATATGGGATCAACCCTAGAGGGATCTTAGAGTTGAGGTATCTCAGTTTGAAGGAAAAAAGGAGTGCCCAAGGAGAGTCATTTGCAGAACAGATGAAGGAGCTTCATTATCAAGTCAACAAGACTCTACAAAGGCAAGTGGAGAAGTACAATTCCAAGGAAGATTAGACAAGAAGGGATTCTCAGTTCAAGGTGGGGGATTTAGTACTTTCTCACCTCAGAAAGGAAAGACTTCCCAAAGGACAGCCTACCAAACTACTCATGAAGAAGATATGACCCTTGAAGATATTGCACAAGTATGGAAATAATGCATATGAAGTGGAATTGCCTCCAGATTTGGGCATTTCACTAATATTTAATGTATGTGACCTGTATCCCTTTAAGGGACCATCTCTAGACATAGGTCAAACTATTCTTACAGATTAGGAAATGATGATTGGGTGAAATATTTTCCAAACCCAATCCCACTGCAGTTAGAAAGTATACTCGATTCTAAGGTGATCAAAAATACAAGGAAGAGTACCTACAAGGAGTATCTAGTTAAGTGGTAGGGACTACCTGAAGCTGAAGCCACTTGGATGATAGAGATAGACATACTAAAGCATGGGGTAGACATTGAAGACCTCCTAACTCAAGGGAATTGAGTTCTTTTCCCAGGGGAGTATGGTGAAAATCACCTCCCTTTTTGTTTTGTTTGGTGTGTTTTAGGGTTTTGTGTGTATTTTGGGTTAAGTTCCACTAGGTTGGATCAATTTTGGTTCATTTCCATGTTTGTAAGAGCCAAATGAGCTCATAAAGGATATTGTGGTCAATTTGGCCCAAAAATAGAAAAGTGATATTTTTGTGTAGTTTGGGTTTGGAGTGCGTCTTAGGACCCTAAATGTACTAACTAGGGTCATAGAAGTCAACCACAACCATCGAGTTGACAAGAAGAGTCAAATTGCACAAAATGCTCAAATTTGCTCGAGCAACTTTTGCAACTTCTTGACAAGAAGTTGAAAAATGAAGTTAGAGAAGTTGTAACCAATCATTATCAGTATATGAGCATGGATTTGATTATTTTGAGGGGTTAATGAAATTTTGGATTGCAGAACTTGTTTTATGTACTTATGTATGGATGCCTTTGACTGTATTTTTGTAATCTACATTGTCTTCTTCCTACTGTATGGATTGGGAAAGGAGATCAGACCCCATGGGGGTGTATAATTTTCAATAATATTCCTTATGTAATAAGTAGTTTTATTTTAAGCTCATCTAGTGTAAAGTTATAGATTTTTGTAAGTCATTGGTCTACAAGTGACATTTTAGTGTTGCAGAGTTAGAAATGGCTCTAACCTAAGAACCCATTGGTGGAATTGACTAAAACCATGGGGGAAGTAGATTTAGTGTCTATAAATAAGGTTTTTTTTTCATTTTTGTTTTTTCAATGGATTTCCTAGACAAAATGGGAAGCCCTATGGCTGACTATTGAATACAGGTGACCTTGGATAGGGTGAAGTTGGTTTTGGTTTGAGAACCCATGATCTTAGAGAAAACACTTAGTTGTATTTAAAGAAGCCCTAAAGAGTCTCCTTGAAGGATCAAAAGGTGGGAGATGGTGAAACAAAGTTTGAAGACCAATTTCGTGGCAATTTGTGTAGACTAGTCCAGAGGCCTAATTGATAGGGTAAAAACTAGGGCCTAGTGGTAACTGGGGTTGTGGGTGCATCCAGAAGTCAAGATTTTGGATTCTGATAGGGTTGGTGGATACCTTCAATATTTTCAAGGTCTTCTATGGGGTTTTTTGGAGGATTTAGGAGATCTAGCCCCAAAATAGTGAATTTTGACCTACTAGGAAACAAGCCAATTAGGTCTCCTAGTGAATTTGATACCAATTGGATTGGTAAGGTATCCAGAAGTGTGGAAAAGGTTTCTAAAGAACTTTGAATGGGCCAAGAACATATTTTAGAGCCTAAGGAGATGTATGGAAATATCCTAAGCAAGGGTTTGGGATTCTAGGGGAAAATCTAGTGAAAAAGCCTAGGAAATTGAGGAGCTAGTTGGACTAGTTTAACCTAGGAACATTGGAGTCTTCTAAATATCAAATATATCTTGGAGGAGAAGTTGATAGAGAGGGTCTTGGAGATCCACATTGAAGAAGAACACAAGGGGAGGTAACCATTCGATGGTTAGAAGAGATTAGGAACACTTTTGGGAAATAAATCATTAGAACCCTAAACCCTCTGCATCAGGTGCTTGTAGAGAAAATTTTGAAGGTACTTGAAGCTAAAGATAAAGATGTATAAAAAGGAGGTACCAAGGCTTAAAAAGGAGAACTTCCCTACATGGAAAATTTCAATGAAGCTACACCTATCTCATATTGGAGATTCAACAAAATGCTTTGTGGAACATGATTACATAAAAGTTCCTTCACCTATGCACAAATGACGGATGTAATGAGGATATGTACAAATGAGATGGTGAAAAGGCAATATGTACAAATGTGACAAGGAAAGACCTAAGGGAAAAAAAAAAAAAAAGCGCCTATTTCCAAGTTTTCACCTTTTGGGTTTATTGCTCTTTTTTCTCTTTTTTTTTGCTACCAAGGCAACTATTTGCTAGGTTCTCACCAAGACAACAATTTTTCTGATTTTTGAATGTTTTTACTTTCTTCATGCTCAATTTTCTCCTTTTCTGATTTTTTACTTTTCCATTGTATTTGATTTTTTATCTTTCTGATTTTTTTTTTATTTTGATCTTTTCTCATGTACAAAGAGGATGCTAACTCATCTGATAAACTTGTTTGATACTGTTGACGGGGTTTTCTTGACCAGGTCCGCCAACAGTCATAAGTTGTCACCAGATTCTAGGGATACCGGCCAACTCCACCTGCAAAGGTTGTCCGGGGAAACTATGTTCCCCGAGCCTTCAAGCACCTGGGTGTCGGGTCACGATGGCGCGGGGTTCGGTTGGGAGAGGTGACTATTTTTGAGGGGGATATTTGGTTTCTTCAACTCAATACTTCCAGAGATTCAATACAGTAAGGTTTCCCCTAGCATTCTACACTTAGCAAATAAATGAAAAAAATATCTTGCAAGGTTAGAAACATTTCATCTAACTATAGTCGTGCTTAAACGTCTGGAACATCAATAATACTCTGATAGAATACACTAAATACCGAAGAAATACATAACCATCAGCTAGCATTTTATCAGTAGCAGGAGTAAAGAGGTCGTTAATCTACTTTAACATATCAGAGTAGAAGACATAAAGAACATTAAAACATGAAATACCATTAACTCAGAAGCAGGAATGCCAACAACATCATTGCCAAGAATTCTTCCTTCTTTATTAATGTTCCTTCCAGCAAGCACTAGTGCGTGATACAATGGTGGCTCCAGGGGAGCATTTGACTATATAAAACCAGAACAATGGAGCATTGAGCTCTGCAACTAAAATGAGGAATCACTTGCTATTGCTATGGACAACAAAATCATCAATTTCGCTGACCCTTGGAAAAAGGTTGGTCTACCTATTTATACAAATCTCTTCTAACCCTAACCCTATTTTACATCATGTTTCAATAAAATACAATATTTGGGGGCTGGTACTACCTGTGCCACCCTACAAAAGACATGGAGATGGAATAGGTCTTCCATGTTAGAAGAATAAGACAAGGATATATAGCGGAAGAATCAGCCTCGAGAAGAGAGCTAGAAAAGAGAAAGAAGAAAGTAGGTCCCCCAGGGACCGAGGCTACATGCCTCATAAACGGGAAATGCAGTTCCCTTTCTCTAATGTGCCAGGTGTACCTTTGAGTGGCGCCTCGAGAAGACCATCCTGTCAGAAAATGAATTGTTAAGTTGACGCCTCCTTGAAGGAGCCAACCACCCTCTAACAGCTTTTATTAACCACTTCTGAAAGTGACCGGTCGGCCTCGGGGACCGGGACACAGATCACCTTGAAAGAATGCAAAATTTTGGATCTGGGAACTTACGTCCCAAAAGAATAAAGAATACCCAACACTTGAGTTCTCCCCGACCTCCAGAGAAAGCTCAAGGTTTCTTATTATCGTTGAAATCCTGGAGGAGGCAGGAAATATGATCCTCATCTATCTCTTTCAGGCTGGCCCTTCGATATTTGGAAACTTCAACCTGTTCCCCCAGGTCTGGAACATTTTCTTTAAATTCATCTGCCATTCTCGCCACGTCATGACCACTAGGTATCATGCGGGTTAACTTCGCCATCTGGGCCCCATCTATCCCTTCCGAAGATTGATACCGGGATTTCATTATTTCATCAAAACTCCCCAAGACTAAATCTTCGGGGGTACATGTATCGGTGCTAAGGGGATCAACCACGGAAGTCTTTATCACAAAAGACTTGTATAAATTGGAGGTCAAGTCTGGAGTGCTAGGTTCTCACAAAATCAAATGATTCATCACCCAAAATTCTGGATTCAGAAATCATATCCTCTCCCAAGGTAAGGAGTTCTTCGAGCTCCACCTTCCATGCATGGTAATTCTCGGCGTCACCCTCCCATAGTTCAATAAGATTTTTTGCCTAGTGAATAACCTGCCGGGCCGTGAATAGATCTGGGAGGGTGGACGCCAGGAAATGCTGGGTGTTTCCTATCTGCAAGGCGACCCACTCGTCTACTGCCTGAGCTTTCTTCTTCATTACTCGTAGGGAGTCTATGTCACTCTGCGGTATATATTCTGAGGTGGAGGCCTCTGGAAGAGTGGCATTGATGGGTCGAGCCAGCTCAGTAAGAAACCCCATAAGGTTTGCATTCTTTTCCTTTTTTTCTTTGAGCCTCTGGGCTTCCTTTTCATATCGGGCTTCCAATACCCTTGCTACCTCTTTCAGCAAATCTACCTCACCTTTCTTTCCCCATTTCCCTAGTGATACCTCCGCAACATTATAGTCTCTAGGGCCCGCGGTTTCTTCATCGGCGTCTGGGGGAGGTGTTGCCACAACGACAACTATTTCTCCGCTCGACCCAGTTCAGAGGGTATGAAATGTCTGGGCTTTCTTGGCCTTCGGCAGGGCCTGGACTTGGGCCATCATTTTGGCCAGGGAGAGAGGAATCACAGGAGCGGACTGAGCTTTTCTCTTCCTACTCTCTATTAGCCATTAAGGTGGTAGGGGTGGCCTTCCTACCAGAATTTGTTCTCTTGATTCTTCCCAAGTGTCCTGTGGTTGTTGCTCTTCAGTGGCGTGAACCTCATCCATTCCTCTCCTTGCCTCAACTTCTTCTGCAATGATATTCTCTTCAACCTCCATCTCCTCAGCCTTGTCCTGTATGTCTATCACTAGGTCTGGACTCTGGTAGGCTTCCTTGGGGATTTCTTCTTCGAGCTACTCTTCTTCTCATTGTTCTTCTTGTTGTTCTTCTTCTGCCGGGGCCTCTTCCTCTATTGGCACCTCTTTCGGTAGTAGCGGAGGTGTTGGGCCAAGATTTAGAGTTTGGGACGCTATGATTACTTGCCCAAAAGTTGCTCCTGAGAGTGGCCCTTGGAACGTGGTGGCTGGGGTTACGGTTATTCGAGAAGGTTCAGTTTCCCCAGTGGATGCAATTTGTTCACCTTGTTTTTGTTGGTCCACTCCCAGACCTTGCATCGCCTAAGCCCCGGAGGCAATCTCTAGCTTTGACTCTTTCTCTTCCACCTGTTGCTCCTGTCCCTGTGCAGGTTCCTGTTCAATATCTTCCTGCCCTGTAGCCTCTTGTTCTGTCCCTGGGACCTCTGTCTCCATTTGTGTATTGTCCCCTTGCAAATTTCTGAACTCATCAGTTGCAAATACATCAAAATCTTCTTGCAGAGGGGGACTGGTTGGGACCTCTGCGAGCTCTATTTCATTTTCCGGTTCTGGGGAACTAGAAGAAAGGATCTCTACTTCTTGGGGTCGGGATGCTTCTGGCTCCGGCTCTACCTTGGGATTTTTGGTGAGCTTCTTCTTTCTCTGGGTAACCAGAGGTGGCCCCGCATCTCTTATTGCCACCACCTCCAAGGGATCCACCCCCATCGCCTTTACCATTAAGGCTGCTAATGACGGGAAAGAGGGGGGATGAAGTGGTCCGGCCATGAGTGGTGGAGTGGCCAGCCGTGTTATTAATTGCTCCCTCATCTGCTGGGAGGCTGCCACTGATTATTTTATTTGTTCTGTGATGGGGACTTCTTGCATAGAATGGGTCGTGTCTATTATTTTTCCCTTACCTGATCCCTGCGAAGAAGTCCCAGCCCCCGGGGTCAATCTTGGTACCGGTTGTGGGGTTAACTTCGGCACCGGCTGGGCTGCTCGGCGGGTACTCCCGGGGCACACATTCTTAAAATAGGTGTGACCGTAATGTATGTGTGCTATTGGAACTGAATATAGTAATGTCCATAACTACGGACCAACTTCATCACCTCAGAAGACAGGCGGTATCCGGCATCTCGGGTGGGCGTAAGCAGATGGTGGTAAATGAATGTGTCATTTACCCGGCAGAAACTGGGGAAGCTTGCCTCCCATTGAACCTGTGGGAAATGGTCCCACAGTGCCTTTTGTCCCGGGCCAATCCTGAGCACGCCGTCAGTAAGTTGGCCATGAGAATGGGGCCTCTACTGCGCTAGGGCCCAGAAAACATAAGAAGACATATAGAACTTCTTCTTCCTGTTCAACTGCTGGAACTGGGAGTCGACATGGTTGGAGATTATTGTGGCCTAGTTGAAGTATTCTCCCTTGGTGGAGATGCCAAGAAGGAAATAGTACATCCATTTGGAAAACTCTTGGGTGGAGGGCTGCCCAAAGACCTGAGCTAATGCTATCATCCCTATCTGGATGCTCTCCTTGAATTTAGAGCGGGGAATCTCTATCTTCATTCTTTTTGGGTCCCTCTTTGGGGCCTTGAGCCAATGGGTGTTCATGTATACCCGGGCAGCATCCTCCAGTTGTGTAAACTAGGTCAAGGAATCAGTCCTTGTAACCACCATGGCCCTATCAAATTGTGGGATTCCCAGGCTCGCCCAGAATGTGACTGGGTTGAGGGACACCAGTGGGGTGGGGTATCCTGTGGGCTCTACAGCCGCAAGCATAACGGCCCAGACAGAGGAGTTGTAATTTGTAGCCAGTGTTTGGATAAGCTCTGGAGATTGCACAGAGCATGGGAAGCAAGCTGCCCGGAGGATTCCAGAGTTCCCGATGTTGATTGCTAATTGATCTCCAACCTGTCGCTGGATGTGCATTATTTTCACCAAGGCCTACATCTCCGACCATGTTTTGACGTTAGTGTCGGTTATCATCTTGACCTTAGACTCAATCTTTGAGCCCATGATGACATTGTTCTGTACAAATTTCATGGTCAGGGACAGCTTCTCTAGGGCCTTCTCCATCTTAGATTTTACTGCTGCCCTGGTCTCTGCTGTGGAAGGTAGTTCTAGACTTCCGGGTGGAGATGATGCGGATGCCTCAGACATGTCTGGAAAATGAACTCTGGGAACCTATGAGACAAAGTGACTATCAGAACACATTAATCAAAATAAAAAGATTTCGGGGTCCAGAAATCTTACCACCATGATGCTCGCTTTTCCTAAAAAGTTAGTGTCATGTAAAGATAACTGAAAAGCAAACGCATCGCAAACTTTAGGTTTTACTAAACATCCAGGTCTGGAGATTTTATCACTCTTGGTAAAGACACAGGATGGATGATGGTAGGAGACCCAAAGCCCAGAGAAATGACCGTTAGTGAGGATGTGTAAAAGGCTAGTCATCAAGCCCACGTGGGGGCCACATGCGTAGGTATTAAATGTAAGTTATGGCGATGACAACGGAGCCAACTGTTCGAACATGCAAAAAGAAAAAGCCACTTGGCTGGAATTGATTGTGTGCATGGGACTTAAATGAGGTTCTAACAGACTTCACGAAGGAGAGAGAAAACTGCCTATTTGAAACCGGCCGAGAGCCGAGTTTCAAACAGGTGGTTTTCTGCCCCGAAGCGAGCTCATGGGCAGAAAAACAGAAACAGAGGTGACTCGACCAGCTTGTCAAGCCACCCAGAAGGATATACACGAGGGCTGAAGGATATACACATAGAAACGGGGAGATATATAGAGGCTATACATAAATATATATGCATATACACAAAATATACAACGCAGAACGATGCCCATAGGAAAACCAGACAAGACAGAGACATATATATAGCTATTTACCTATTTTACAAATGAACCACTTCTGTACAGAGGGCAGACAACCCTCTGGCAGAGCCGACCCACCAACGGGTGGCAGAACCAGAAACGGAGAACCAGACCAAGCAGAGAAACGACAAAACAAACAAGGCAAACAGAAACCAAACAAACAGAAGAAAAGGGAAGGCAGGAATAGGAAAACCAACCTGAGAACGCAGAAGGTGGAGGAAAGAGAAGAGTTACCACAGAAGCTCTGCAACAGCTTGGGTTGTCGATCGGTCAGAATCACCACCACGAAGCACTCGCAATTGTCAGAAAGTGACTGGTAGATATTAAGCATTGATTATCATAAACTCTTTGCAAATGCTCTGTTAATCTCTTTCAAATCGCTCTCTAAATCGCTCTAAGTTCTTGGAGGTTTTAATCATGGTAAATGTGAAAGTGATAGATAATTTCTATTTATACCTGCGGTAAAAAGGTAATCCTCCTCCTTCCGGCAGTCTCTGGACAAGAAAAACCTCTGGACTCCGGCCCGGGTATCCCCCGCAATGATATCCTTAAGAATATCATGGCAAAGAATCTTGCAGTCTGGAGTCTGGTTCCCAATGAAGGATGACATCCAGGACCGAAGTCCCGAAGGTAAAAACTAAGCGAACAAAATGCCACACCGGGGAAGAAAACCTCGGAGAAAGAAAACAAAAGGGGAAGAAAGACAAGGCAAAGCCGCAAGCAAAATCAAAAAGGGGGACCCAACATTTTGCACACAAAATGTAGGGACGGGGATGCAGGGCATAAAAAATGGCGACTACTTGGGACAAATGCCTTAGCACATTTGAGAACTATAGAATCTCTAGTTAGCAAAACTGGAACAGGCCGCTTCCCAAAGCTTCTGACAGGCAAAGAGCAACATATCTGAGAGAATCCAACCACATGGGAATCAGTCCATAGTATTTCATCAGTGGTGTCGTGTGTGCTTTGGAAGGAAATCAAGCCGATGACCTCTAGGAGGAGTAGAGAAGAGGCACTAATTACATCGAACCAGTCATCAATTCGCTCGCTTCCCCCGGAGACCAGAGTTTCATCCCACTTCTCCTCTTTTGTTATTTTGTTTGTTTCTGGGTGGGGAAGGCTGTACTTATTTCACCATTAAGCTTAAGCTTAGCTAATTTTAATGGCGGTACTTCTTTCACTTGTCCACCTATGCTTAGATGTTTGAAGAGGGGATAAAGCTCCGGACCCGGGAAGAATTTCTTTGGAGTTTCAGATGTGAGTCAACCAATCAGTACAGCCGATCTACCCCTGGTGTGTCTGATTACTTGTTCCTTATATTACTTGTGTTCACTGATTGCCAGCCTCCCAGAGACAACACCAAATGGAGATTGCTCAAAATGTGCCATAACCCGTAAAACAACCCCGAAGACCGGGCTGACTCCACCGTGCTAAAGACAGATTCTAGAGTCCACCATGTTGTAGACATTGCACCGGGAACCAGACTTATGCGAAGCATTCCAGTTCCTGCAAGAAAGAAAAAAATGTCGGGACCGAAAGAAAATCAAAAATGAAAACAAAAATGACAAAAGAGGACTGTCCCGGAGGACAACTGACAAGACTATTTACAAGGCAGGGTACCTCACAATGAGGCACCCAGAAGAGATATTTACAAGCGGAAGGCTTTACATATAATACAACTTTGGACAAACTTACCCTACTCAAAGTAGTGTTTGAGAAACTGTCCATTAACAGGCAATGCGACAGGTTCCCCGGTCAGGGTGTTAAGGCGGTAAGTATTTGCCCCGCAGATTTTTGAGATCAAGTATGGTCTAAGCCAGAGCTGTTGGAACTTGGTATGCTTTCCTTTCTTCTCCCGGGCCTTGTCCCATAACAGGACCAGATTCAAAATCTGAAAGGCCTTGTATTGGGCTCTTCTGTCAAACCATCATTTTACCACTGTTTGATGACGCGCAAAATGTTCAAGAGCTACGTCTCGTTGTTCTTTCATCTGCACCAGATTTAAGAGTCGAACCTCCACGATGTTGTCCCTATTGCCAAAATTTTGCATAAACTTTAAAACTGGGATCTGTAAGTTCACTAGGAATACAGGGTTCTGACCATAAACCAGATGGAATGGGGATGTTCCTAGGGAAACCTTGACACAAATGCGATCTTCCTAGAGGGTGAATTTTAACTTTTGATGCCAATCCTGGGGATTCTGTTTGAGCAGATGTTTGATCACTTCAAGTAGATTTTGTTTGTCGATTCAGCAACGCCATTTCCCTGGGGATAATAGTTGCTGGAGAACTTCAAAGTGATCTTTCGATTATAGGTCCATTCGAGTAACTGTGCTGAGGAAAACGCTGGACCATTGTCACATACTAGAGCAAAGGGCATTCTAAATCTTGTGACGATGTTTTCCTCTAGGAATTTGATAACTACGTCTGTCGTATTATTTTTGCAAGGTATAGCCTCAGACCACCAAGTGCAGTAATCAGTAGCGGTTAGAATGTATCGGTGGTTGGCAGACGAGTTGGGGTTGATTTTCGTGATGAAGTCAAATGCCCACTAGGCGAAGGGTCTAGCCTCTTAGACTGGTTGTAAAGGCATAGCTGGGTTACGCTCATGATGCGCCGCGGTTTGGCAAGTATGGCATCTCCTAACATGATCATAAACGTCCTTGATTATACAGGGCCAATAATATTCGGCCTGAAGGATCTGATGGGCAGTGGCATCGGCTGAGCCATGCCAGGTTCCAAACTATCTGTGGAATTCATTAATCACTCTCACAGCTTGGTCTTTGTCGATGCACCGGAAGTACACTCCCTCATAAATTCTATGGTAGAGTGCTGAGTTTTTTATCATGAAGTGAGCACTCCTCATCTACAGGGCGCGGCGTTTGTGGGGAGGTAATCCCTTTGGGCACTTATTATTTAGTAACAAGTATACCAAATCGATATACCACGGGTCTTGGGTGATGGACTCCACTGTGTAAGTTTGACATTCTATGTGGGGAGTCTCTTCTGTCATCGCTCAGCTTAGTCCTTGGCCCCAGACTATCTTCATGGGCTGCATTTCTATGTCATACTCTTGGAGGATGTCCATCTATTTCCCCCATCTTTCACCCAATTCACTCTGCATCAACAGAGACTTGATAGCCTGGTCTGAGATGATAGCATGTACTTTGCTCTAGAGAATATAATGCCAGAAATTCTTCACAGCGCGAACTAAAGCAAAGGCCTACTTTTCTAGTGATGAATATCAGACTTTGGCATTCTTGAAGGGGGAGATCATGAAAGCTATTGGTCATTCTTCCCCTTCAACCTTTTGGGTCAACACTGCCGCGACAGAATGTGGTGAGGCAAACGAGTAAATGTAAAACGGAAGGGAATAGTCTGGACTAGCCAGGATAGGTGCTTCCGTTATTGTTTGTTTGATCTAGGTGAACACTCACTTTTCTTTAGGACTCCACTCAATATTGGTATCCTTCTTCATCATCTCGTTGAGCGGTTTGACTATTTCTGTGAATCCCATGATGAACCGCCGGATGAAGTTGATCTTCCCAAAGAAGGATCGCATATCTTTCTTGCTGCTAGGCATTTGTAAGTTTAGAAATGCTTTGACTCTATCAGGATCTATGGATATACCCTTCTTAGAGATGATATTCCCAAGAAGCTTCCCCTCGATGACCCCAAATATGCACTTCTTGGGGTTGAGGAATATTCCATACTAGTGACATCTTTCACAGATCTGAGTGAGATGGGCAGGATGATCACGCCTGTCCCGGGAAAAGATGGTCAAATCATCCATGTAGATGATTATGCACCAATTCACAAGGCCCTCGAATGTAATGTCCATGGCCTTCTGAAATGTAGCCCCTGCATTGATCAGACCAAAGGGCATTCTCCTGTACGCAAATGTTCCCCACTTGGTGGTAAATGTTGTTTTCTCTTTGTCTTCATACTTGACCATGACCTGGTTGTATCCTGAATATCCATCCAGGAAGGACATCATCTGAGATCCATTTACTATCTGCAACACCTCATCCATCGAAGGGAGGGGGTGATTGTCTTTCTTAGATGCCTTGTTTAAGTTTCAGAAATCCACACAAAGGCGGATCTCACTGTTATTTTTCCTTACAGGGACCAGGTTGGCAACCCACGTAGTATGACTGATTGGGAAGATTATCTGGGCTGACAGTAGTTTTTCTACCTCCTAACAAATCAGAGTCTCTATCAAGGGGTTGACCAGTCTTTGCTTCTGCCGGAAGGGCTTAGCATCAGGTTTCAGGGGAATAGTATGGGTCATGATGGATATATCATATGTTTTCAAGTCTTCATAACCCCAAGAAATTATGTCGATGTATTCTCGGAGAACCGCAAGAATCTTCTCCTTTTCCTCAGGGGAGTAGGAGGTACCAATGTGAATGATCTTTTCTTCACCGGGCTGGCCGATGTTAACCTTTTCAAACTTTCCTCCCTCAGAGGAGGATGACACCTTCTCACAAGCCTGAGGATCTAAGTCGAAGATTCATTCCAGTGCAACCATCCCCTTTGGGATGGGTTTAGTAGGTAAGTCCATGATCCCATCATCTTCATCACCCTACCCAATATCGTCATGGTCTCGTTCTTCCACTATTTGGTTCTCAAAGATACCAACATTTGCCATGAAGGCTAGGATATGTTGATCGTCCTAAAAAACCTAAAAGTGGGTGACATTATCTAGAATGGACGGGGTAGGGACCGTCTCAACTAAAAATCTCCAGATTTTTGAGCCGGCCATTGGCTCAAGTGTGCTGGCAGAAATAGCGAGGGCATCCAGGACGTAGTTTCATTGCTGGGGAATGAGGTCAATGCCGAAGGCATCAAAATCTTCAATAAGGCTCCAAGCCCGGTTGTGGTATGCGGCCAGCCTTTTGTCATGACATGTGTATTGACTTTGGACTTGTTTAACAATCAACTCTGAATCACCCAGAGCCCGGAGGTGGGTGACACCTTTCCTTAGCGCAAATAAGAGTCCAAGGACCAAAGCCTCATACTTTGTGATATTATTTGTACAGTTAAACTATAGTCTCTAGGACGCGAGGAAGGACTTCCCTCACGGGTTGATTAATTCTACCCCAACCCCATAGCCTTGTTTGGATCGGGACCCATCAAACTTAAGGGTCCATAAGTCATTGTTCGTAATCTGGGGCTGAGGCAGAGTAGTCTTCTTTGGATTATTGCTGGGAGACTTAGGGATTCCTTCCCGGACTACCAGTATGAAAGTAGAGTTTACCTTCGGAGATGTTTGGATTTGGGATTCCTGGGGAGATAGCACCAAAGGAGCGCATCCCGTAGGAGTATTGGGTCCCAAGGAATCAGTTACATGTTGTTTATTCTGGAAGGTATCAATGTACCGGTTAGCGATCGAGAGACATGGCCCACACTCGAGTTCTGAATGTTTCTGGTAATGTACTCGGCACCAAGTGCCAGACAGGAGTGTAGCCAGGGTTGCTGTGGTACCTTAAGAATCAATCTCAACTCTCATCTTTTCTTCTAGGTCCTAGGCTCTTTGCAGCATGGTGGGATCCTCTCCGGGGGTGAAATCGAATGTTAAGATTTCAAAGGGTCGGTACACCCCCAGGGAAGTCTCAGAGAAAAGGACCTCATTGACCCTCCCAACCTCGGTAAGGGCCTGTTTCATCCAGGGTTTTCTTTCGACCCAGATCTTATTTGATTCTCCCTCCCACGGAAGCCATAAGTGGGTGAAGTCGGTCGAAAAGTATCCATTCAGGGACTTAGACCAATTATGGCTTAATAACATCCCATAAGTCTCTGGGATGTCCACCACTTGGATGTCAATGATGCTGGCTATCTTGGGGTCCTGGATAAGTTGTATCTGAATGTTCTTCAATTCTCCCACCATTTTTACAGCAGTCTTATTCAGTTGGATCACTGCACCATTAAATGGGGTGTGGTGGAATCTGAGCTTCTAATAAATGGATAAGGGCATGATGTTACCTGAAGCTCCGGAGTCTACTAAGAAGTTGTGTATGTTTTTGCCATGGATATTCAGGCCTAGTAAGAAGGGAGGATCCTCATTGTTCCCCTGAAAGATGGCCGCATTAGCATCTTTGAATGAGACAGTCTTGGGGAGGCGGCTGACGGCTTCTGGATTCCCTAAGAGCTTCAGAAGAGACTTCTTCTACTCGGGACAATTTAGTAAAACCTCCATCAAGGTCATGGAGGTAGGGGTCTACTCTAACGCCTTCGTAATGTCAAATATTCCTCCTGGGAACTGGTGGTCTCCCTCGGTAAGGTCTTTTGCTTGGTTAGAGCTAGGACCTTTTGGAGGAGTGGGTCGGTCAGTCATATTCTTCCGGGGAGGAGGAGTGTCTTTGATAGGAGGTGTGGGCATGTAAGCTGATCCTTTACCAACCTGACTCCGAGTA
>MU224014.1:331640-347496 GCA_018584345.1 Thuja plicata
CTTGGTTAGAGCTAGGACCTTTTGGAGGAGTGGGTCGGTCAGTCATATTCTTCCGGGGAGGAGGAGTGTCTTTGATAGGAGGTGTGGGCATGTAAGCTGATCCTTTACCAACCTGACTCCGAGTATTGTATGGAGTCCACGGGTTGGTAAAGGTGTTGGCCTCGAAGGGTGGGATAGATTCGTTAAAGAATCCCTGTAATTCAGATTCTTGTTCATCCTCCCCAAAAGTTCTGAAGAAGATGGTATCATAGGTGAAGGCATTGTGGGTTGGCTCTTGGACAGGAGGCTCTAGAGGGGTGGTATCATGCGATTGCTGCCTGTCCAGCTAGGAGATCATGATAACCTTTTCCAAAGTGGCACAATTCACCTCGTTGTGTGAACCCATGTCGTGCAATCTACACCAATTCATCATGGGCTGGAAGTCTGTGACTGGTGTGAAATGTGATGATCCAGCACCATTTTGGTTGGCATTTTGGTTCGGAGGTGGGCCTCCGGTGTTCGCATTATTATTCCACTATTGTTGATTGGGCCTAGACCCGTTGTTGAAGTTTCTTCCTCCGGCGTTGTTGTTTCATTGGCCAGAGAAAATATTTCCCCTATGGGAATTTGAATTATGGGGTGCGTAGGACCCCGCCTTTAGTTGGCCCATGTCCACAGTCAAGGTGGACAACATTTGCTGGAGGGATTTGACCTCGGCGGTCAACTAAGTGTTAGTGTCACAATTTGACGATTGTTGTTGTTGTTGGATTCCTGGGAAGGCAGCAGTATTAGCTGAAGTCGAGGGCGACAATCCCCCAGTCACGGATGACTGAAAGAAGGGCACTCCAGACGATTATGTCTGAGATTGTTGTGCCTGCTGCGGCTGATTCCAGGGGAAAACCTCCAGACCTGGTACCATTTGGGTCTATGTTGAATAAACATACTGGGCCTGCTAGTCTATCAGGGGTGGTGGAGGATTCATTGCCATCGCCGGGGCACCCATTTCCAGATTGGGGTTGTATCCCCCAGCATATGCAGTTCCACCGGGGATCATGTTGAAGGGCGTTCTCTGCCCAATCCCGCCCGGGGATTTGTTGAGACCACGGGAAAGCTCTAGTGCTAGGTTGTAGACTTTTGCCAAGGTGTCCCAGTCGCTCGCGGTAGTTGTTCTCCAAAGGAGAGTGGCAACGAAAGGGTCCATCACGTTAAGATAGGTCTGTATGGTTACTTCTGGGGATGGAATGAAGGGGCCTATGCACCGCTTTAGGGCACGCTGGAACCTATGGTTGAATGTTGCAAGAGGTTCATTGGGTTCCTTCCTAATGGAGATGAATTGGCTATGGGACCAGGCTGGGTCCACATGCACGCGAAAGGCAGCCAGGAAGGCGTTCTCCATGTCCTGCCAACTATTTATGGAGTTGGCAGGAAGGTTAAGGTACCAGTTCAACTCACCTTGCCCTAAAGATAAAGGAAACATCCGAGTCACAACATCTTCATGTTAGATCCGGTGTTGATTCATGAAATCTTTGTATGCCTCTAAGTGTTCTTCCGTGGTCCCTGAGCCTAAGTTCTCATATCGTGGGCAGATCTTCTCTGGGTAAGAGGGTAAGTCGTTGATTACGCCCGAAAAAGTTCCCATTGGGGACCCGGTGTTTCTAAAATATGCAACCATTGGGGGAACTATATGTTGGGTAGTTTGGGCACTGGTTCCTGGGATTATCTGAGAAGTTTGGGTATTCGGAGGTATGGTAGATCCCCAGACAATAGTGGCTGGTATGATTTTTGAAGTCCGCTTCTTTGGAGCAGGAGGCTCGATCAGTTCGACAAACCTTCTGGGGTTCAGGGTAGATCTAAGGACTCTTTCAAATTTCACTGGGGAGAAAGATCCAATCCTGCTGAAGGCTTGCCTCTTAAAACTATAACTCAGGGAACCCTCGGGAGGTGTAAAATTGGAATCTCTGGAAGGGGATGAGTTCATGCCCTCCTTCTAGCACCAGTTTCTATTGACGGGGTTTTCTTGACCGGGTCCGCCAAAAGTCATAAGTTGTCACCGGGTTCTGGGGATACCGGCCAACTCTGCCTGCAAAGGTTTCCCAGAGAAATTATGTTCCCCGGGCCTTCAAGCACCTGGGTGTCAGGTCACGACGATGCGGGGTTTGGTTGGGAGAGGTGACTATTTTTGAGGGGGATAGCTGGTTTCTTCAACTCAATACCTCTGGAGATTCAATACAGTAAGGTTTCCCCTAGCATTCTACACTTAGCAAATAAACAAAAAAAAGATCCTACAGGGTTAGAAACATTTCATCTAACTATATTCGTGCTTAAACATTCAGAACATCAATAATACTCTGATAGACTATACTAAATACCAAAGAAATACATAACCATCAACTAACATTTTATAAGTTGTGGGAGTAAAGAGGTCGTTAATCTACTTTAACAATATATCAGAGTAGAAGACATAAAGAACATGAAATACCATTAACTCAGAAGCAGGAATGCCAACAATATCATTGCCAAGAATTCTTCCTTCTTTATTAATGTTCCTTCTAGCAAGCACTGTAGCGTGATACAATGGTGGCTCTAGGGGAGCATTTGACTACATAAAACCAGAACAATGGAGCATTCAGCTCTGCAACTAAAATGAGGAATCACTTGCTATTGCTATGGACAACAAAATCATAAATTTTTTTGACTCTTGGAAATCGGCTGGTCTACCTATTTATACAAATCTCTTCTAACCCTAACCCTATTTTACATCATGTTTCAATAAAATACAATATCCAAGGGCCGGTACTTCCTGCGCCACCCTACAAAAGACCTGGAGACGGAATAGGTCAGCCATGTCAGAAGAATAAGACAAGGATATATAGCGGAAGAATTATCCTTGAGAAGAGAGCCAAAAAAGAGAAAGAAGAAAGTAGGTCCCTCGGGGACCGAGGCTACATGCCTCATAAATGGGAAATGTGGCCCCCTGTCTCCAATGTGCCAACTGTACCTTTGAGTGGTGCCTCAAGAAGACCATCCTGTCAGAAAATCAATTGTTAAGAGGACGCCTCCTTGAAGGAGCCAACCACCCTCTGATAGATTTTATTAACCGCTTCTGAAAGTGACCGGTTGGCCTCGGGGACCAGAACACAGATCACCTTGAAATAATGCAAAATTTTGGATTTGGGACTCCAGGATCTGGGAACTTACGTCCCCAAAGAATAAATAATACCCAACACTTGAGTTCTCCCCGACCTCCGGAGAAAGCTCATGGTTGCTTATTATCATTGAAAGCCTGGAGGAGGCAGGAAATACGATCCTCATCTATCTCTTTCAGGCTGGCCCATCGGTATTTGGCAACTTCAACCTGTTCCCCCAGGTCCGGAACATTTTCTTTAAATTCATCTGCCATTCTCACCATGTCATGACCACTAAGTATCATGCGGGTTAACTTCGCCATCTGAGCCCCATCTATCCCTTCCAGAGATTGATACCAGGATTTCATTATTTCATCAAAACTCCCCAAGATTGAATCTTCGGGGGTACATGTATCTGTGCTAAGGGGGTCAGCCCCGGAAGTCTTTATCACAAAAGACTTGTATAAATTGGAAGAATATTTTACAGCATTTACCTTATCCTGTAGAGACCCTACCAGTTGCTTGATTACCTCCAATGTGAGGTCAAGTCTGGAGTGCTGGGTTCTCACAAAATCAAATGATTCATCACCCAGAATTCTGGATTCAAAAATCATATCCTCTCCCAATATAAGGAGTTCTTTGAGCTCCACCTTCCATGCATGGTAATTCTCGGCATCAGCCTCCCACAGCTCAATAAGAGTTTCTGCCTGGTGAATAACCTGCTAGGCCGTGAATAGATCTGGGAGGGTGGACGCCAGGAAATGCTGAGTGTTTCCTATCTACAGGGCGACCCACTCATCTACTACCTGAGCTTTCTTCTTAATCACTCATAGGGATTCTATGTCACTCTGCGGTATATCTTCTGAGGTGGAGGCCTCCGGAGGAGCGACATTGATGGGTCGAGCCAGCTCAGTAAGCAACCCCATAAGGTTTGCATTCTTTTCCTTTTCTGCTTTGAGCCTCTGGGCTTCCTTTTCATATCGGGCTTCCACTACCCTTGCTGCCTCCTTCAGAAAATCTACCTCACCTTGCTTTCCCTATTTCCCTAGTGATACCTCCGCAACATTATAGTCTCTAGGGCCCGCGGTTGCTTCATCGGTGTCTGGGGGAGGTATTGCCACAACAGCAACTGTTTCTCCGCTCGACCCAGTTTGGAGGGTATGAACTATCCAGGCTTTCTTAGCCTTTGGAGAGGCCTAGACTTGGGCCATCATTTCAGCCAGGGGGAGAGGAATCACAAGAGCAGACTGAGCTTTTCTCTTCCTGCTCTCTGTTATCCATTGAGGTGGTAGGGGTGGCCTTCTTGCTAGAATTTGTTCTCTTGATTCTTCCCCAGTATCCTGTGGCTATTTTTCTTCAGTGGCGTGAACCTCATCCATTCCTCTCCTTGCCTCAACTTCTTCTGCAGTGATATTCTCTTCAACCTCCATATCCTTAGCCTTCTCTTGTATGTCTATCACTGGGTCTAGACTCTGGTAGGCTTCCTCGGGGATTTCTTCTTAGAGCTGCTCTTCTTCTTGTTGTTCTTCTTGTTGTTCTTCTTCTGCCAGGGCCTCTTCCTCTGTTGGCACCTCTTTCGGTAGTAGGGGAAGTGTTGGGCCAAGATTTAGAGTTTGGGCTGCTGTGATTACCTACCCAAAATTTTCTTCCAGGAGTGGCCGTTAGAACGTGGCGGATAGGGTTACGATTATTCCAGAAGGTCCGGTTCCCCCAGCAGATGCCATTTGTTCACCTTGTTTTTGTTGGTCCACTCCCAGACCTTGCATCGCTTGAGCCCTGGAGGCAATCTCCAGCTCTAACTCTTTCTCTTCCACCTGCTGCTCCTATCTCTGTGCAGGTTCCTGTTCATAATCTTCCTGCCCTGCAGCCTCTTGTTCTGTCCCCGGGACCTCTGTCTCCGTTTGTGTATTGTCCCCTTGCAAATTTCCGAACTTGTCGATTGCAAATACATCAAATTCTTCTTATGGAGGGGGACTGGCTGGGACCTCTACAGGCTCTGTTTACTTTTTTGGTTCCGGGGAACTAGAAGAAAGGATCTCTACTTCTTGGGGTCGGGATGCTTCTGTCTCCAGCTCTTCCTTGGGCTTTTTACTGAGCTTCTTCTTTCTCTAGGTAACCAGAGGTGGCCCCACATCTCTTATTTCCGCCGCCTCTAGGGGATCCACCCCTGTCACCTTTACCATTAAGGCTACTAATGACGGGGAAGAAGGGGGACAAAGTGGTCCAGCCATGAGTGGTGGAGTGGCCAGCCGTGTTATTAATTGCTCCCTCATCTACTGGGAGGCTGCCACCGATTGTTTTATTTGTTCTGTGATGGGGACTTCTTGCGCAAAAGGGGTCGTGTCTATTCTTTTTCCCTTATCTGCTCCCTGTGAAGAAGTCTCGGCCCTCGGGGTCAATCTTGGTACCGGTTGTGGGGTTAAATTTGTAAGGAAACTCAGGTGCGGAAATAGCTTCCTATGCTAATCTCTATAGGAAAGTATTGTGCAAATTCTTTTAAATCCTTACAATTTTAGATTCATTAACTACTTTATTGCAACCACATACCATGCATACAGAAAAATAGAGAATGACACAATGATATACCCTAGGGAAACCTTTCAGAAAAAACCCCAGCACTCCAAAACCTGCACAATGTATTGATCAAAACTATTACAGCTTACAATACACTTGCAATGCAAGTTCTTTCAGAAGATTTTCAAAACCCTTGAAGACAAATCACGACAGCATAAAACATTCCAACAATACACTCGCATCACTACTCTTTGCAACCCTAAAAAATGCTTATATCATACGCTTCACTTTTTAGGGCTACTCCCAAAGATAACCGTAGTAGGGTTTTACCATTACACGATTGGGGAAGAGTGTACAGTACTTAAATTTATAAGTTGCCACATGTCTTCACCTATCATTGAATCTTCCTGATATAGCTCTTACGTGTCATAGGAATCCGTCATAACCATTTTAGCCATGATCTCCTTACACACAATTCAAGATGCCGACACATCAATATTATTTGCAAGTAATACATTTTACAAAAAAAATAATAAGAATAGGAATTATCCAAGGTTGAGAGACCTTATTCCTAACAAACTTCGGCTCCAGCTGGGCTGCTCGACGGGTACTCCTGGGGCACACCTTCTTAAAATAGGCATGGCTTCTCTCGACCACCTCTCAAGTGCAGTCTTCAATGGTGGGCCCTTCCTGGGCAGCCCAGTTTACTGGTGGAAGAGCCTTTTTATCGATCCCCTTTTCCTTGTACTGTGGATCGGTAGTGGGGGCGGCATCTGAGAAGTCCGCTGGGAATTTTTGGAGCTTCAGTTTCTGCATCATTTCGGCCATCATTCTGACATAGTTCCTACTCCACACCTCCACATCATCTTGGTAATCTGCCCAGAAGTCCTCCATGTGTATATGATGGGGCTCGGAAGCCCGGGGCAGTGCCGTTGCAATCCTGCCATGCGGATCAAATTTTTTCTGCGCCAGATAAAATTCCTGCAGGTTGTAACTTTTTAGCTCATTTTCTGCCTCCTTTGCTGTGGCTAGACTATAGGTGTAATTCCCACATGTGATCAGGAATGGGATGTTGGGTATCTTCTTGAGGGAAAAGAAGGCATGCACCTCCATCATTTGCCGGCAATACTCCAACAACACGATCTTGTCCCCACAATGTTTGGGCAACAAGTAGGGTTTCCCAGAGAAGCCAATGACCCTAATGTATGTGTGCTGTTGGAACTGAATATAGTAATCTCCATAACTATGGACCAACTTCATCACCTCAGAAGACAGGCGGTATCTGGCTTCCCGGGTGGGTGTAAGCAGATGGTAGTAAATGAACGCGTCGTTTACCTGGCAGAAACTAGGGAAGCTGGCCTCCTATTGAACCTGTGGGAAATGATCCCATGGTGCCTTTTGTCCTGGGCCAATCCTGAGCACACCATTAGTAAGTAGGCCATGGGAATGGGGCCTCATCTGCGCTAGGGCCCAGAAAATATAAGAAGACATATAGAAATTCTTCTTCCTGTTTAACTGTTGGAACTATGAGTCGACATGGTTGGAGACTATTGTGGCCCAGTCGAAGTATTCTCCCTTGGTGGAGATTTTGAGGAGGAAATAGTACATCCATTTGGAAAACTCTTGGGTGGAGGGCTGCCCAAAGACCTGGGCTAATGCTATCATCCCCATCTAGATGCTCTCCTTGAATTCAGAGAAAGGAATCTCTATCTTCGTTCTTTTTTGGTCCCTCTTTGGGGCATTGAGCCAATGGGTGTTCATGTATACCTGGGCAGCGTCCTCCAGTTGTGTAAACTGAGTCAAGGCATCAGTCCTTGTAACCACCGTGGCCCTATAAAATTGTGGGATTCCCAGGCTCGCCCGAAATGTGACTGGGTCGAGGGACACCAGTGAGGTAGGGTATCCTGTGGGCTCTGCAGCTGCGAGCATAACGGCCCAAACAGAGGAGTTGTAATTTGTAGCCAGTGTTTGGATAAGCTCTAAAGATTGCATGGAACATGGGAAGAAAGCTTCCCAGAGGATTCTGGAGTTCCCGACGTTGATTGCTAATTGATCTCCAGCCTGTCGCTGGATGTGCATTATTTTCACCAAGGCCTGCATCTCTGGCCATGTTTCGATGTTAGTGTCGGTTATCAGCTTGACCTTAGACTCAATCTTTGAGCCCATGATGACATTGTCCTGTACAAATTTCATGGTTAGGGGCAGCTTCTCTAGGGCCTTCTCCATCTTAGATTTTACTGCTGCCCTGGTCTCTGCTGCGGAAGGTAGTTCTAGACTTCCAGGTGGAGATGATGTGGATGCCTCAGACATGTCTGTAAAATGAACTTCGGGAACCTACGAGACAAAGAAACCGTCAGAACACATTAATCAAAATAAAAAGATTCTGGGGTCCGAAAATCTTACCACCATGATGCTCGCTTTTCCTAAAAAGTTAGTGTCATGTAAAGATAACCGAAAAGAAAACGCATCACAAACTTTAGGTTTTACTAAATATCCGGGTCTGAAGATTTTATCACTCTTGGTAAAGACACAGGATGGATGATGGTAGGAGACCCAAAGCCCAGAGAAATGACCGTTAGTGAGGACATGTAAAAGGCCAGTCATCATGCCCACATGGGTGCCACGTGGGTAGGTATTAAATGCAAGTTATGGCGATGACGGCAGAGCCAACTGTCCAAATGTGTGAAAAGGGAAAGCCACTTAGCTAGAATTTATTGTGTGTATGGGACTTAAATGAGGTTCTGATAGACTTCACGGAGGAGAGAGAAAATTTCCTGTTTGAAATCGGCCGAGAGCCGAGTTTCAGACAGGTGGTTTTCTGCCCCAAAATGAGCTCATGGGAAGAAAACCAGAAATAGAGGTGACTCGACCAGCTTGTCAAGCCACCCAGAAGGATATACATGAGGGCTGAAGGATATACACACAAAAATAGGGAGATATATAGAGGCTATACATAAATATACATGCATATACACAAAATATACAACGTGGAATGATGCCCACGGGAAAATCAGATGAGACAGAGACATATATATAGATATTTACCTATTTTATGAATGAACCACTTTTGCACAAAGGGCGAACAACCCTCTGGCAGAGCCGACCCACCAACGTGCGGCAGAACTAGAAATGGAGAACCAGACCAAGCAGAGAAACGAAAAAACAAACAAGGCAAACAGAAACCAAACAAACAGAAGAAAAGGGAAGGCGGGAACAGGAAAACCAACCTGAGAACACAGAAGGTGGAGGAAAGGGAAGAGTTACCGCAGAAGCTCTACAATAGCTTGGGTTGTCGATCAGTTAGAATCACCACCACAAAGCACTCGCAATCGTCAGAAAGTGACTGGTAGATGTTAAGCGTTGATTATCATAAACTCTATGCAAATGCTCTGTTAATCACTTTGAAATCGCTCTAAGTGCTTGGAGGTTTTAATCGTGGTAAATGTGAAAATGATAGATAATTTCTATTTATACCTATAGTAAAAAGGTAATCCTCCTCCTTCCAGCAATCTCTGGACAAGAAAAACCTCCGGACTCCAGGCCCGGGGATCCCCCATGATGATATCCTTAAGAATATCATGGTGAAGAATCTCGGAGTCCAGAGTCCAGTTCCCAACAAAGGACGACCTCCGGAACCGGAGTCCCGAAGGTAAAAACCAAGAGAACAAAATGCCACACTAGGGAAGAAAACCCCAGAGAAAGAAAACAAAAGGGGAAGAAAGACAAGGCAAAGCCACAAGCAAAAATAAAAAGGGGGACCCAACATTTTTCACACAAAATGTAAGGACGGGGATGCAAGGCACAATAGATACTCTTTCTTTTGATTCTCTTTCATCAGATTACGTATGAAACCTCTTTAAATGGATTTTATTAATGGGTTCTTGCAACTCACCCCCTTCACAATAAGCTAGTTTATAGGTTCCCATTCCAAAGGAAGAAATGATGACAAAAGGTCCAAGCCAATTCACTTCATATTTTCCCTTCTTTTCCCTATCAGCTTGATTTTTAGGATTTTTTCTTAACACTAAGTCTCCCACTTGAAAGGTTCTTGGTTTGATGTGTTTGTTGTAATTTCTTGAAATTTTGTTTTGATATACCTTGAAATGATCATATGCTTGTGTTTGATGTTCCTCTACCAATTCCAATTGTTGAAGGTGGGAAACCCCATAATCATCATCATTGATCAATCCATGTAGTGAAATTCTTAGGGATGGAATCTCAACTTCCAAGGGTAAAACAACTTTGGCTCCATAAACTAAGGATAATGGTCTAGCTTCTATTGGTGCTCAGATGCTAGTTCTATAGGGCCAAAATGTCAGGTTTATCTGAATATGCCAATCTCTTTCTAATTTATCAACCAGTCTTTTCAATATTTTGAGGATATTCTTGTTTGTAGCCTTGGCTTGTCCATTACCTTGAGGATAGTAAATGGAGGAAGAATGGTGAGTGATATGAAATGTTTCACAAAGTTCATCCACATCTTTGTTCTTGAATTGTTTTCTATTGTCTGTAATGATGACATGAGGAATACCATATCTAAAAATGATGTGATTAAGGATAAACATGGAAATCTATTTTCCCGTTGCAGTTGTCAAAGGAATGATCTCTACCCATTTAGTGAAATATTATGTTGTTGTAAACATGTATTTATGTCCATTAGAAGATGGTGGGTAAATCATGCCAATCAGATTGAAATCCAATTGGTAAAATGGCCATGGTGTGATAAATGGATGCAATTCTTATGCAGGTGCATGGATCATGACTCCATGATATTGACATTTTGCACATGTTTTCACAGAGTGGAAAGCTTCTTTTTCTAATGTTTTCCAAAAATACCCCATGCGAAGCATTTTCTTGGATAAATTTAATCCACTCAAATGTGACCCACAAATCCCCTCATGGACATCTCTTAAAGCTAATCTTGATTCCTCTTCCTCTAGACATTTAAGGAGCGTTCTGTCAAGACCATTACAATACAATGTGTCAAATAGGATGGTATAATGAGCCGATTGTCTTATGAAATGTCATTTTTGAGCATGGGTTTGGTCCAAAGGTAGGGTTTGGTCTTTAAGATAAGTATAAATTTTTCCATACCAGGGTGAGTCATGTCCATTAATAAGGGAAATTATTTGGGTATTAGATAAGTCAAATGCCATTTTTTCCAATTCTTCCACCAAGAATTTGTCTCACATTCTGACCAAGCATTTGGAGTAATGAAGCCAAGGTAGCCATTGCATTAGCTGCTCTATTCTTATCTTGTGGAATTTGCTCAAAAGTTATCAAGGCAAAATATGTTTTTCCAGTCGTCCACCATCTTTTTATATGGCATTAATTTCTCATCTTTGGTGTTGTATTCATCATTGATTTGGTTGATGACTAATTGAGAATCTCCATAAACTTGCAATTCTATGACATTCCATTATAAGGCCATTTTGAGACCTATGACCAAAGCTTCATATTCAACAATATTATTTGTGCAAGGAAACAATAGTTTGTAAGATTTGGGAATTGAGTATCCTTGAGGTGTTATCAATAATTCCTTCCCCTAAACCACTTTGAGTACAAGATCCATCAAAATATAAGGTCCATGTCTTTGCTTCCACGTTAACAATTTTTGAATCGAGAAACTCCACTTGAATTGGATGTGTAGACTCTAAAGGATGTTCGGCCAACTTATCAGCAATAACTTTTCCCTTTATTTCTTTCCTATCCACATACTCAATGTCAAATTCAGTAAGCACCATCACCCATTTTGCAATCATTCCTGTTAGAGTTGTTTTAATAAGTAGATACTTCAATGGATGAATTTTGGCAATTAACTTCACTTTATGCATCAACATGTAATGTCTTAACTTTTGAGAGGAAAAAACCACTGCTAGGCAAGCTCTTTCGATGAATCTATAGTTCAATTCATATTTTATCAATGTTCTACTCAAGTAGTAAATGGCTCTTTCTTTTCCTTCATTGTCTTCTTGTGCCAATAGAGCCCCTAAATATTTCTTTGTTTATGATATGTAAAGTAATAAGGGTTTTCCTTTGATAGGTGGCATCAAGATGGGTGGGTTCACCAAGTATGTTTTCAACAATGTGAAAGTTTTGTCACACTCATCATCCCATGTAAAAATGGTGTCTTTATGTAGCAATCTTGTAAATAACTAGCTTTTTTCTTCCATTTGGGAAATGAATCTCCTTATGGATTGAAGTCTTCCTTGAAGAGACCTCATTTGACTAATATTCTTGGGAGTTTCCATTTCCATAATTGCTTTCACTTTCTCAGGAGCTACTTCAATTCCTTTTGCATAAACAATGTAACCTAAGAGTTTGTCGGATTGCACACCAAAAACACATTTCTTGGGATTAAGTCTCACTTTGAATTGCTCTAACCTTGTGAAGATCTTTTCTAATATTGGTAAGTGATCATTTCTTTCATGTGATTTTTCTAGAATATCATCCACAGAGTCTTCTAGAAATGTATGCATCATATCATGGAAGATAGTGGTCATTGCACTTTGGTAAGTTGCTCCGGCATTTTTGAGACCAAAGGGCATCACATTCCAACAAAAGGTTCCCCATGGTAATGTAAAAGTTGTATTTTCTTTGTCTTTAGGTGCAATTAAAATTTTATTATATCCACTAAATCCATCCATTAAGGAAAACATAGAATGCCCTGCTATTAAGTCCACTATAGCATCCATGCTAGGTAGTGGAAAATCATCCTTTGGGAAAGAAAGATTAAGGTCTTTAAAATCTGTGCAAACTCTAATGAATTTGTCATGTTTTGTGACTAGTAAAATGTTTGATATCCATTCTACATATGCCATCACTCTTATGAATCCAACCTTGAGTAACTTTTCTAATTCTGATTTTACTAAAAGTCCCACATGAGGGTGCATCTTTCTCAATTTTTTATTTATGGGTTTCACACTAGGTCTAACATTTAAATGATGCATTATAAAGCTTGGATCTAACCCTGGCATGTCGGCATAAGACCACACAAAGTTAATTTTCTTTTCTTGAAATAATTCAATGAACTCCTTCCTTTATGATGGACTCAAAGATGTTGCTAAATGAATAAACTTGGGATCCACTTCGATGCCAATGTTAACTTTCTCCGTTGGTTCAATAAGGATGGGTGACCTTTCATCTTCATGTTCTGGTAGGGTATCCAACCTCTCTTACTTAGGTACCTCAGTTGGGTTTTCACCTTTGGAAACATCTGATATTTTTACTTTTTTAGCTTCTAGTACTGCCACATGGTGGTTTTCACCACTAGACATTTTCATTTTTTTTGTATTTTTTTCTTTTATTTTCTCAATTGAGAGGTTGAACCTCTACCTCTATCCTTTTGTATGGATTGTATTCATTGGTGGAAGAAGATGGATCAACCGCATTTAGGTATTGGGCCATTGCAAGGTCATTGGGAAAGTATAATAAGTCATTTGGTTCAGATAAATCCCAATCAATGAGTTCAGGGTGCATTAGGGATAAGGATTCATTTGGAAATTTTTCATTCAAAGGGTTTAGGGACATGACCTCATTTGAAGGTTTGTACATTGTATCACTTAGGTCTATGACATGGGCTTCCTCAAGATGTTCCATGGAAGTAGGATCAAAATCCCCTTCACTAGAGTCATCATTGATTTCCATGGGAAAGAATGTGTGTGGACTAAATACAATATCTGAATCACCCCCCCCCCCATGAAGGTACACAAGGTTCACCTATCCATTGATTATTCCTAGATGCTTGACCTACATTAAATTATTGAGGTTCACTTGACACTTGTGTAGAATTCGAACCTTGATGCTCATTGTCTTCACTTGTGACATTAGGAGTGGTTGCATATGTGTGAATAACATCAACCTCATTATCATGACAAGAATTTTCAGAAAGGGAATCCCACTCATAATCCTTGGAATCATCCTCATTCTCGGATCCTACCATGTGTACATGTTCATGAAAATCATGCATTGGATTTGAACTTTCTCCTTTGTGTTGAAAACCTATTCTAGATTTCTCTTCTTTTGATCTCCAAGCCGATTCAATGGGTTCTACCAATCCTCTATTCTTGACTCCTAAGGTTCATTGTCCCTTGTATCCCATTTTTTCATAATTTGATACCCTTTTCCATATTGCTTGGTTTGAATATTGATGTGTTGTATTCTTTCCATAGGATTGTTTGAAGTGTCTTCTTCTTTGTAAAGCCATTGTAACACTTGATTATACTCCTTTTATAGGGCTGATTTTTCACTCTCTCTTACAAAATGAGAGTTGTATTTGTGAGGTGGATGAGCACTTGATGGTTTTCCATGTGTCTTAGGAGAAGTTGGCAAATCAAATACGGAAACAGAATATTCCTCTACTCCTTTGGAATTGATTCTACATTGCTTTTCAAAGCTATGCATTAATTCATTCGTCTTTTTGTATTGGTCCCTCTTAGCTTGTTCTCTCTTATCCTTGGAAGGTTTCAAAATTTCCACCTTTAATGTAGAAGTCTTAACTAAATTATCATGTGAACTTTGACCCTCATAACTCACTTTCTCCTTTCCCTTAGTTGATGTAGTTGAGATAGTTTGATTAGGGTTAGAGGTGGATGTAGCATTTCATGTTAACTTTGAACTTTCCTCTTTAGCTTCTTCAATGGTCACATTAGGGATGACTCCTTCCCTATTGTGAGCAATAAATAACTCATGACTTGGTTTCAATGTGTTGCAATATTGAAAGGGTTTAAAATCTCGTCCATGTGTGATCTCTTCACCCATGTGTGGAAATTTAATGCATTGATGATAGGTGGAAGCTACCTCTTGCATCTCATGAATCCATGGTCTTTCAAATAAGATATTATAAGTTAGCTTCATGTCGAGGACTTGACATATGGTGTCTTTTTTGATAGGTCCCACTTGAATAGGTAGAACAATCATGCCTTTCGAAGATCTTTCTTCCTCATCATAAGCCTTAATGGTAATATTATTTTTAGGATCAATGGATAATTCAGATAACCCTAAAGACTTGTCAAGGTTCAATGTGAAAATATTAAGACCAGCTCCCCCATCAATGAGAACTCTCTTGACCCTATGGCTTTGGATTAAAACTTCTATGTGCAAGGGAAAATTTTTAGGGTGAGTAATGGACATATCATCTTGTTCAGAGAATGAAAGACAATGAGCAGCTATGAGATGTCCTACCATATTTTGAAACTTATCTTCCTCCATGGTTATAAGAACATTAGTTTCAACTATGTATTTTTCCAAGATCTCTTTGTGGTTAGGAGAAAGTTTCAACAACTCCAATATAGAAATTTGTGCTAGGGTTTTGTGTAGTTGATCTTGTTAGAAACACTAAGAGGGGGGGGGGTGAATAAGTGTTTATCTATTAATTATATTTCAGCCAATTAAACATATATCAAATGTGCATCCAAAGAAACATAACACAAGAACTCATAACATATGATATGATTACGGAGAACCTTGATCAGAGGAAAAATATGGTGGGGATTAGTACCCACAAAATATTGTACTAGGTATAATGAACCTGTTAAAGTTCCTTTGCCCTGTTAGAAGAAGTCTTTACAAATTAAGTACAATGACCTAGTTAAAGGTCTGACCTGTAACCACCTAAATTTGGTCTGTTCTAACTATGGACCCTATTTTCCCTAAGTGTGATCATACCCTCGATTATATCCAAACAACCCTATTACTGCTTGGCATAATTCTTCAAATTAGATTTAATGTCCTAGGTGATTTCTATCACTAATTTATATTAACTACTTCAGCCATACAATTCAAATCAATTTCAACCAATCAAATATTATCAAATTCAAACAATGGCTAAAGTATTTAATTATAAAGGAATTAATCTATCTCATCACTTGCATTTTAAACCCATTCCCCTAGCCTATTAATTTAATTAAAATGGCTATAGTCTTAATTAATTAACAAAAGCAATAAAAATCTTTAATAATTAATATTCCTATTTTTGAATGAATTAAATAAGTTTAATTCATTTCATTTATATTCTCTTAAACCCTAACCTAACCTATCTCAACCACTTCTACCCTGGGTTCTAACCCATCCCAACCTATTTCCCCCTTGCTAATCTAATTCTAAGCCTAAGCTAATTCTAACCTCCCTCCTAATGTTGTCACATTCCATTAAGGAATGATTAACAACTCAACCCACTTGAGAGAGTCAACTTTCTCAAGCTTGACTCTCTCCAAGTCCACTTTCTCAAGCCACCCTCT
>MU224014.1:355613-369584 GCA_018584345.1 Thuja plicata
TGTTTAGTTCCTTAAAATAAGATTCTACAACATTTTCCAGCATTTTGAGTACCAGTGATAAAATAAGAGCTTTAAAATAGGGTATGGATACCCATTAAATCTAAAGAAAAAAACTCTCCCATTTGTTATGGGAGAGGACAACCACCTTCTTTTAGATGCCTTAAAGATGTAAGTCCAGAAAAGCTGGCTGTAAGAACAGATAGGCTGTAGTTTTCTTCCATTTCTAGAGTCCTTAAACAAGAAAGTTTCCCAATGCTCTGTGGAAGTTTACATAGGTTGTAGCTATCGTTGAGCAGCAACTCTTCTAAATGGACTAGATTTCCCAATTCTTCAGGAAGTTGAAATAAAGAAGTGCAGTGATTGAGATTTAGATGTTGCAAGCAATTAAGTTGACCTATTGATATAGGCAAGATCCTTGTGGCTTCACAATTGCTTAGAATCAATCTTTCCAAGCAACCAAGGTTCGATAGCTTTGCTCCTAGGTTAATTCTCTTGCAACCAGCCATATCTAACTGGCATAATCTTTTGAGTTTGTATATTGAATCAGGGAGAGCTTGCAAACTAGAGCAATCATGTATATCCAGATACTGTAGGGAACTTGTTGAATTGCCTGACTTTGGATCAATTCATAAGGAGGCACTACCATAGAGAAGTACATGTGCTTACTGAAAGATGTAATCTCCAAGCAACTCCAATCAATTCATAAGGAGGCACTACCATAGAGAAGTACATGTTCTTACTAATTGGTTAGCCAACCATGGGGTGGATTACATGGGCCTAACATCTAGTGTATCTCCCTAATGTGGGGTTAGAAGCCTTTATATGAGTGACTTGGGGGAACCTAGGCACACCCCTTCATCAAATACTTAGCCCAACATTTCAAAAAAAAAATCACCTCGAAAATTAGATCATGGTCTTATTTAATTAAAAAGGAACTCGTCAAATCAACTCTCAAAATGTGTATAAACATTTAGAAAGGTGGCATCCTTCAGAGCACCGTAAAAGCCTTCACTTTCTCTATGACACACAGTGCCATAATTTTTCATAGACTCTAGTTTATGCTCATTGTTCTATGGTGTTGTGCAACATCCAAGGCATATGAGCTAAAAGACACCAAAGGATCATTTACTAATCATATCCTGGGAACTGTGTTACTAAAGTAGATGTTGAAGCACTAAAATTTATGAACTTTATGTTGGAGCCTGTAGGTTATCAACACAAGAAGGTCAAGGCAAAGAAGTCTTGGCCTCCTACACATATTTTTGTTAAATATAAAAATAACAATTCTCCTCAACCAGTCAACACATTGGTCCTCATCAAAGAGAAACTGAATGAAAGAGAGAAGTAGCTCTATCAAAGTTGAAGGATCCTATGAAGAATGTCAAAAATACATGATGAATCTGTGTATCATATAGGATTGGTTCATTCAACACATTTTCAGTTAGGGACACTACCCTTCTCTACCTATAGGGCACCTAGCTCCTCCTCTGCTTGAGATTATGGAAGTGTCTGTACCTCTTCTCAAAAGAAAGGACCACTCAATCAAGGCTAAGGCAGGGTTTTGGAAGGTAAAGGTTGAAGTCAACCTGGTGAAAAATATCAACCCATGCTCAAAGGAGGAGCTAGTAAAGGAACAAAAGCTAAGATAAGAAGATCCTACTGTAGTGAACTTGTACAGAAGATGGCTAGACCTTCATGAATTCCATGCAAAAGAATATCACGTTTGACTATTACTGATTACATAATTTTTTGTCTACTAATCCATTATGATAATAGTAACATAGAGAAGAATATTGGACTCTTAAATTGATGGGCCTAAAGCCACTACACTAGATTATGTTGGTTTTGTTTCTTTCAGATGAGCCCTAAATATAAATATCCAGGAGTATGCATAGAATAGAACTCAGAATAATCACTTCATTTATGATGATATTTTAGTTCAATTCCGAAGTTTGACTTAGCCAGGAGTATCGTAATATCCCCAAAAAAGGATAATAAAAAACCAACAATATCTCTGAAAATATGGTACAAAAAATTTTGAATTTTTATTTGGATGTAATAAATTTTTCAACACTCTAAATCTACCCAACAACTTCAGAGACATTTCACATTGACTTGTTTTTATTTCTCTGAGATGAAGGTAATTACTAGTATGCATATTTAGATACAAATACCTCAGAAATGTTTTTAAACCCTAGTTTTAACATGCCACCTCTGTACAGGTTGAGGCACTAAGTTAGTGCAACCAATGTAAATTTGTAAGTTTCTTATTTAGATGGACTGTAATAGGTTTTTATGAGAAATTAAGTTCCTTATTTCAACATTTTTTTCGCTTCCATTCTACAATTGTTATGTATTGGGTTGGTTGGAAGATCATGTTTATCTTTCAATGGGCACCTAGATCTCATCTGCATTTAGTATACTACTGATTTTCATTATACAATTTTGACCATAAAAGTATTAGTGTAGATTATCTTTTTTTTTTCAGAAATTTCAAAGTTGAATTCAATTGCATTGATCTTTTAAGAAATTGTGAAGTGATAGCCACTATATAATGTCCCCTTTCAGAAATAGGATTTAATAATAAATAATAATAATTAAGTCACAATATAAAAATAAATAAAGAATAAAATATAATATAATATGATTACAAGTCAATTAAGTTTAAAGAAAGGTAAAGACTCTAAAGAGATATGCAATGACAAGATTCTTGAAGGGATTTCTATATAGGTAAAAAGTGCACCCACCTAGCTGTTCACATTTACATCAAAGTGAGGGAAATATGTTTGATAAAAATTTGTTTCGGCCTTGCTTTGATCATGATGTTGTAAATGTACTAATCAACTTAAATTGGCACAAATATCAATGAAATTGTCTCATGAAATTTGTATCCTAGTCCCCTTCATCAATGATTCCCAAATTTGCATCACTGGTGTTGAAGTACATATTCACCACCCTCTATCAAATATGTGGGTGTCAACCTGACTGAGGTCAATTCTACAATCATAGATCTCAATCCTTCACATTTAAAATTTAAAATTCAAATCACCCTCTGCTGACCACTAGCAGATATGGTCACTGTGCATAATGTTAATTTGTGTGCTTGGATATTGTATTTATAGATATCCACTCATTCCTGTGAAAATCAACTAGAAAATTATTGAATAAATTTAATTTGCAAAGAAGGATAAATTCCAAATTTAGCACATAATCAAATATCACTTTGTCCTAGGCACGTTGCATGTTTAGATGTTATTATCAATCATCTCAAAAAGAGCAGTAAAGTTGGTCTATCAGGGGTCTGACTAGAGAAGATTTGACTCCAAGATTAAAAAATTCTCCAAAAGTATTCATAAATGCAGCTCATCCTTACACCGACTTAGATATCAAAATTAATGCAGGTGAATTTGATTGGATGACACCCTGTCAGGACAAATCTATGAGTTTGAAATCAGGTCAGCATTCACAAAGATCATCTCTGTAATCACAGATTGAACAAGAATGATAGACAATTTTTAGAACCTGATATCTTCAGCACAGAGAGTACTAAAAATCCTGAACCAAGGTGAATCTGATTGACATCTAGGACATCTCTTTCCCATTATTGGTTTTTGAGATAAGTATTGCATTTAATAGTTTAATTTCAACATTTATTTTAATTTATTTCAATTATCAGTCACAACTTTTCTACCAGGGCTTATTGTGCTTAATTGATTGCATTTGATAGACTGGCCTAGATAAATTTAGTAGGGTGTGACAAAAAACTTATAATAGATAATGAACAATCAAAAAGAAAATATGATGTTAGAAAATTGAGCATATTCTTAACCAAGAGAAAAATAAATTTCTTGGTCAAGCTTACTCACATTATAAATAGTCAGGCATCATAGAAACATAATTTGATTTATAATACAAAAATTATAGAAACAAACTAAAAACTAACCATGGTGAGACAAGGTCATACGAATTCAGGTTATGTCCCATGATAGCCCATTAGAACATTGGCTGCACCCTCAACTCTATAACCCCATTACTCTGCATCTTTTGCCTCTAGAAGGAACACCATACTTCTCAGGCCCTAAATGAATTTTAGTTTTCCTGCAAAAAGCTGAAGAATACTATAAATTTCTTTTCAAGAATAATGGATTTTTGGCAAATACACAAGGTGACAACTCAGTGGTAATAGAAACATAATCTTGAATTTGGCACCCAAAAATGAATGCATTCCTAACATATAGCAGATTGCTATTTGACTTTTTCACATCACAGGAGATAAATATAAAAACTTCAAATAGAGCATAAACCTATCAAAATCAATACATTACACCATGATAGCATGACCAAATCAAAGTGAGGAGGAGATGCAGTGAATCTTGATGCACCAGAACTGCTACATCTTCATGTAAATTAAGTAAGAAATTATTTGTACTTGAAAAATGAATTTCTCACATGCATATAATATCCTCCACTATGTTACTGGGGCCCTCACACTCTCTCCCCCTCCCAGATACCACACATTGTCATTTAAGGTACACACAAGTGAAACTTGAAAGATCATTATTAGTCAACAAAGTAGTTGACATAATTATAATATGTCATCTCCACCATCATATTTTCCACTCTCCATATACCCACTACTGACCCTTTCTTTATTTTATAAGACGAAGACCACCAAAATTTACAACTGGCACTCCCAATTCTGCAGCCCTTTAAAACAAGCCAACATATGCAATACGCAACATATGGGTGATTCCTAAACTCTGCAATCCCAAACATTTTGGGAAACTAGAAGCCTAATTTCAACACAACATAATTTCATATACAATTAGAAGAAGACTCCGAATTTTGAATTTAAATAATAATAATAAACAAGGGTTGCACTGCAGAAAATAAAAGAAAGAAACAAAAAAAATTGATCAGCTGAGTTGGATGTAAAGCATAGAGACAAAGATAGGGGTGAATCAGGAAAATATAAATAATCCGCTAAAATTCCACAATAAAATTTAGGGAGATCCAGACCATGGGAAACACGGGGATTAATAAGCAGACATGAATTCCAAGAAAGAAATCAATTGCATTTAATGAGGTAGAAACATAAGTCTCCATATATAAGATAGGCACTAAAAGCTAATTGCAATTAGGGATTTTGAAAAGTTTTGACATTCATCTTGGTAACAAAGATAACTGCAATTCATGACATAACATATGGGGAAGTGTTCAGGGATGGTAATGTAGCCAAGCTTGAATAAGGAAAGAATTATAAAATTTGTTACAATGCTCAACATAGAAATGAACAAGATTAGTTATATAAATTTGAAAGATAATTCAGATTTAAAAGATTGAAAATTCTTCATGATGTAAATTACCTACACCAATTTTCTTCATAAGGTAAAGCAACCTGCAAAATATGATAAATGATAAATGTGTTAGGCTCCCTTCTAAAGTGTCTAAAAAAATACATCTTTTGAGAAATCCATTCAGTACATACTTCAAATGAAGCATTTAATTCTCACAAAGGAAACAAATCTTCAAAAGGAAAAGAAAACTAGAACAAACATTAATTTTGTATCAATAATTCAACACAATTTTTATCAATGAGCATGAATCTAAATAAATCTCAGTAAGTTAGAAGAGCCACAACTACCTCATGACATGATGTAATAGATAGATACTATAAGAAACTTCAAATCTCATTACATAAGCTACAAAGAAAATTAGTGAGGATTTGAAATCATTCAAGAGAATTTGTGCATGTGGTCTTCTTTATTGAATTTATTGCATACATTTTTTGTGAAGGTTGTGGTGATTGGAAGTGGCACTTATTTTCATAACATCTGAAAAAAAATCCATTTTCATTTATGCTTTGATGGATATCGGTAACCTGTTCCAAAGCTCCAAATTGAGTACAATCAGGAAGGATGATGGTTTGCATTTATTTGGAAGAGTTTCTAAAGCCTTCTCAACAAACACATTTTCATATGCTTCCACATTTTGCATACATTTCTACCATATATGTGTGATCCTAAATGATTGGAAATTTTTTGACATACAATTACAATTTCCAACGCAACATATGGGGAAGGGTTCAAGGCTGGTAATATGCTTCAAAAATTGTTACAATTCTCAATAAATAAATGAACACGGGCTCACATTTATTTTAGTTCTATAAATTTGAAAGATAGCTTCAATGTTGAAATTTTTGAAATATAGCTTCAAGTTTTCAACATTGACAATTCTTCATAATGTAAATTACCTAGGCAAATTAACATCCTAAGTTAAAGTAACCTGCAAAACATGATAATTGACAAGGGTCTTAGGCTCCCTTCCCCAGTTTCCAAATAAAATCTTATTTCAAGAAATTCATTCAATGCATAATTCAAATGAAGCATTCAATAATCTCAAAGGAAACAAAATCTTCTCGACTAGAAATTCATTCAATGAATAATTCAAATGAAGCATTCAATACTCTGAAAGGAAACAAAATCATTAGAAGAAAAATAAAAATAAAAAATAAAACATTAATTTTCTATCAGTATTTAAACACATTTTTTTTATCAATGAGCATGAATCTGAATATATCTCAGTAAATTAGTAGAGACATAACTACCTCATGACATGATACACTATATAGATACTACAAGGAAATTCAAACCTCATGTACAAGATACAAAGAAAATTAGTGAGAATTTGAAATCATTCAAGAGAATTTGTGTATCTGATCTTTATGGAAGTTTGTGCATAAGTTTTTTTGAATATTTTGGTGAATGGGAGTGACACTTATTTCTACAATGTCTGGAAAAAAACCATTTCAATTATTCTTTGCTAGATATCTATACCCTATTCCAAACCTCCAAATTGAGCAGAGCTGGGCAAGATGCTGGTTTGCACTTCTTGGATGTTTTTAAAGCCTTTTCTAAAGTTGGTGTGCCTAGAAGCTTTAGACGACAACCTCCATTATGAAGATGAAGTTATTCTTTGAACTTTCCTCATAAATTATGGGAGGGACTCCCTTGGCAGATAAAACTCATGATGCAAACTTAACACATTCAACTCATCATATTTCATCATTAAACAATAGATTCTATAGATTAATTGAAACAAATAAGGAAGAGGTTCCTTTTACCAATGATGGTCCTATACTTTTAGAAATTAATATTCATAAGGAAGATTTACAACCTAGATGATGATTTTGTTTTTTCTGAATATGTCTTTCCTACCTCTCTAAATATCATAGATGAAAGCATCTCTACAAGTAATTTCTAAAACACATATTTTTTTATCCTTTCTCCTCTGTCACTCTTGGACAACAATTTTTTCTGAGTCGGTTGTATCAAAGAAAGATAAAGTTTCTTCTATAAAAAATGATAATATGCTATTAGAGGTTATTTTTTAAGCATATATGTAGCCCAAATCAGTTGAATTTATTTATCCAATGGAAATAAACTCTAGAAAAAAATGGAACAAAACTCTAGCAGTATTGTGGTAAATACAAATTAAAATAGTTGCTAAACCCTAGTAGTTAGCACAAAATAGAATGAAGACATAAAACCAATTAAAAATATGGGAATGTGTTTTAGTTACATGCTTTTCAAATGTTGTTGAATAACAGCTTAGAAGAGCTGACTTTTTGTTCCCAAATGCATACAATCTCAAATGTCATTTCTCCTACAACACTGAATCCAAGATGATGAAAAATGGTCACTTTTTTGGGGCTGAAAAGACTCATCAAAATGCAATCAAGTTTTAACTTTGGAAAGACTTACCAATAGCACACACAAGAACTCGTACAGGAAGCCCATGATCATTCATGGCCAAAGCATCATATCTTCCTTTGTTACGAGCAGAACCAGTCCCCCATTCCTTGTGAAAATTACTTTCCAAAACTTTACTTCCCACCTTTCCCTTGACCTTGACCTTTCCCTTTCCCTTGCCGCCTAATAAAAAATGCATGTTTTTTTTTCATTTCTCTTGCCTTTTATTTTCATTAATTCTGTGCTTATGTATACTTATATATTTTATTAGTTTATTTGTTATCTCTTTGTATTTTTTCTTTAGTTTAGGAGGTATTGTGGTATTTTATTTATTTATTTATTTTTTGGGTCTTAGTTTGAGGTTCTTTACTTTTTTAAGAGTTATTTTATGGCTTAGGTGTTAATTTCTTGTAGTTTTTAATATTTCTAAATTCTTCTTCATTGGTTTTTTAACAACTCTCTTAATCTTTTTCTTGCATCTATTTAAGAGCTTGAGTTTGCAGATATATTTCACTTCTACTCTCTTTCTAGTGTTTTTATCCTCATGATGGATCATGTAGTATGGTCCCTAACATTGATGATAAAAAAATATTCACACAGTTTTATCTACAAATGAGAAATCTAATATCATGGACTATGGAAATTATATGGCTCTAATTTTTTTTATTGAACATGGCTTGTTTTTTTTGTCTTAATTTTTAATTTAAGAATGAAAATAATTTTAATTTTATATTTAAGATAATTAACATAATAGCTTAAGTATTTAAGATGAAATATAAATTTTGTCTTAAAAAATGTCTTTAACTGCTCTTTTATGCAGTAGTGAATGTCTTTAACTGCTACTGCAATAAGATTCCTATCATACGCATCTGCAAGATAGCCCTCAAAATGCAATTCGATTGTTTAAATCATATTTTATTAGTGTAATTGACCATAATTTATTTTTGATACATTTGACATGATAAAACATTAGGGAAATCAAACTGGCTTCAAATCATAGTTAAAAATATTAATAATTTATTAACATAGCGGTGATGTTGTTATAGCATTCATGTATTATGAAGGGAAATATAAAGTTTGTGGTCAAGAGAGAGAATATAAGATCATGTGAAAGAGTAGTATCTCGCTGTGAAAAGGTGCCAAGTTAAATGAGAGCAAAAATAAGGTCATGACAGTGATATAACACATCATCTTCTCTCAAGAAGTAAGTATGTGATTTTGCAATATTAAGACAAGGAGTCTACAATGTGATGTGGCTTGGGAAATGATTGAATAACAATCTCTGTCAATAGTATGCATATGAAAATATTGAAGGAAAGACATTGTTGAAAACTAGGACAATGACATGTAGACAACGAAAAAAAACCACTCCAAAATCCATGGACTCTTTTAATTTCCAAGAAATTTTAAATGAAAAAACACATTTCAGAATTTATTTTAAAAATTAATATTGATTAGAGTAAAGAAGAGGAATGTATTTTACCAGAAATAAAAGAGAAGATGCCATGACCAATAAAAAGAGCACATATGCATAACCCTTCACCATTTGTGTGGTAAGTTATATATGTTGGGGAATCTTTGTATTGATGAGTTTCAATTTTGACCTTTTATTGCATCATAGAAATGATGGTACCTGCAAAGCTTCAAAGAATGGCACTCCATCTGAAAACAACAAGGCCAAAAATAAGTTAAGACATGACTCCTGCCATTAGATTTTTGCCGCTAATGAAAATGAATGTTGTTTTTGGTCATAATTTCTAAGTTAAGACCATGAAAATAAATTATTATTATTTACTTAATATAATTAAAATAATACTTTAATATTTAGGCAATAAACTAATTTTGTCAAAAAGAATGTCCTAAAATGCCTTAATCATTAATATTGTGCATGCTCCTATGGAAAACTCTTAAGACCCTTTTATGGAGCCATAGTTATCTACGACCCTCTCCTGGTCTACTTTTTCAAGAGCATAAGATGACACATTAGAACAAGTAGAGGTAGAGATGGAGGGGGGAGGATTATTTATAACACTAGGAATTCCACCATAGGTTTTGGCTCATATTACGTAAGATTTTGTATTTTTCAATTCCTAGGGTGCACACATAGCTTTATATAGACATTGGCGCTATATTTATTTTGTCTTAATTATTTTTTTAATTTATAAAGACAATTAATGGTGTTTATCAATCAATTTTGATAAAATCACCTGAAAGTTAGATTTCTAGCATGAGACAGGTGTAGATGGATTTCTCACATAATATGAAGCCTATTGGAAAACAATCATTATTGGTGAAATGAGATTATTAGCGACTAACTATTTAGTCATTTATTTGGTCCTTTATTTAGTCATTTTTGTTTAGGTGACTAATTATTTAATCATTTATTTGGTAGTTTATTTAGTCATTTATTTGGTAGTTTATTTAGTCACTTTTTTAGTAGTTTATTTAGTCACTTTTATTTAGTCATTTATTTGGTAGTTTATTTAGTCACTTTTATTTTGTTTACCTTGTGATTTTACTTGGTGACTAAATTAGTCATTTATTTAGTCATCTATACTTTTAAATTAGTAGAATATGATCAACTTTAGTCACGTGACCAACATTTTTAGTAGTGTGACTAAAATTTTTAGTCATGTAGTCACATATTTGCCAAAATGTACTAGTGCTGCTGTTATTTTCAAACACTTTCAAAACATCCACCTTGCATGCTCAGTCAGTCTTTCACGATCGGTTCAATATGTGTGGTCTACCCATTCTCTATCAACACCTTGGTTCCTAGCTCACTATCAGGGCATTCTAACCCTCTGACACTGGAATCACTTACATCCACCAACAAAAAATAGTTACTTCTACCTAGACACGCCCACTTGAATGATCTGAAATCCTTACTAGCACTATTGGGAAATGTTGACGAAGTTGAGAAACAAACTTCATGGTTAACACAAGATGCAACAAGTACACAACTAAAGGATCAAAAGTGCCTCCTACAACACCACACTTTCAAGGAGAAACTTCTCGCAGTTCCCTTTTTGATCTAGATTCACCTCCAATGGATAGCAACACTAACAAATGGAGTAAGGCCTTTAAGGGTTATAATGATGGCAAACAAACACAATCTGAAGGCACAGAAGAAGAAGAAAGACCCAAGTTTGAACATAATCCGTTTGGGTCAGATAGTGAAGAAGAGATCCCTGAAGATGAGTACGAGAAACTCAAACAAAGTAAAAGGATCCACAAACTATTGGAATGAATAATCAGTGATGATAAAGAAAAGTACTTCCTCCATCTAGCATCCATGGGTGTCAAATTACCCAAGGATTATAATGTAGAAAATCTCAAGGAAAAGGAAGTACCAAACCCCATATCTATCCTTACCAAACATCTCAATCAAATGCAAACAGAGCTCACGAACCTCAAACAAGAGAAGGAGAAACCTAAAACAAAATACTCTTTGGACACCATTTGTCCATTTCCTTTTGACAAGAGTATCACTATGGTCTCGTTTCCTCCTAATGTGGCAAGGGAAAAATATGACAAATACATGGGAGGAACTAATCCACATGACCATGTATGATAATTTTATGCTCTAAGCATTGAGTACATGCACGAACCCACTTACCTCATGCGACTATTTCTAGGAAGTCTAGGAGGTAGTTCCATGGAGTGGTTTTCAAAATTGAATCCTAAGGTCGAAACATTCGAGGAGTTAATGCAATGGTTCATCCAACATCATTCCTACAACATCCAGCATGACATAACTATGATGGACCTATGCAATACCAAACAGGAAATTGGAGAATCATTCACACACTTCCTACAAAGATGGAGGAAGATTTTTGCACGCTATTCAAGAGTCATTCCTAAAATGGAGAAGATGGAAATCTTCATCAATAATCTCATGCCACAATTGAGCTATGCTCTACAAATGAAAGACTCTCCTAGCTTCGATAGGATGATTAAAAATGTCCTCCGTATTGAAGAAGTCATGGTCAAAAAGGGGGAGATCACCCTTCAAAATGAGAACAAAGGCAGTAGCTCCAACTCCAATCCTAAATGGTGGAAGAAAAACAAAAATGTTGTTAATGATGGAGTAGTTGATGCCTCTCACATTAATTCTAAACCTGAAGCGTTCAATCTAACCAATGGCATGCAAGCAAGCAAAGAGGCTAAAGTAACACCTCCCATTCCCAAAACAAATAATGATAATGACAAGGGATGAACATGGACTTCAAAACTCTAAAGAACATTCACTCCTTTGGGGGAGCCTCTTGAGACAGTTTTAAAAACATTGGTGGATAACAAAGTTCTTACAATTTCTGACTCCAAACCATGGGAACCAATGGTCAAACCTAGGTGGTGGGATGATAACTCTTACTGTGTCTTCCACAAAAACAAGGGACACAAGACAAATAATTGTCTCAAGCTTAAGCACGTTATCCAAGACCTAATCGAAGGAGGTAAGATCAAGGTAGATGGACATACTACCAATGAGGACCATACAACATTCAACAAACCTTTTTCCCAATTACAATCAAGGAGAAACATCCAAAGGGAAAGGTAATGAGGTAAACTACACCTATTCCAAACATGACAATGTGATCAATATGCTTGATATTAAAACTTAATCCATCAACGTAATCACAATTAAAGGTGCTTCATCCTCCTCAAATGTTGTAACCTGGAGCCAAGCACAGGTTACGATCAAGGGACCTCCAAAACTAACACCAGCGTCAACACCCAAAGTTCCTATTGTGACTATTCCTAAACCAGCAGCAAAACATGTGGTCACTATCCCTGGAGTGAAATATGACTTGGTAGACCAACTCCAACGAACCGCTGCCAAAATTTCCATCTTTGAATTGCTCAAAATATCCACTATGCATAGAGAAATCCTAGAACAAGCTCTACACACTGCTAACATTCCAAAGGATATAGATATAGACAAGTTACAAGTGATGGTCAATCATATCTCAGCACCATACTATCTCTCCTTCTCTAAAGAAGATGACAAGTCATTGACCCATCCACACAATCAACCCCTCCATATTGAAGTCCTTATTCATCAATCCTGTGTTAGACGCGTATTGATAGATGGAGGCACTGGATTGAATATCTGTACATTGGATTTAGTCAGGAGGCTAGGCCTCTCAAAGCAAACAATTGACTCTAGAAACAAGATAACCATCAAAGCCTATGATGAGGAAGAAAGATCCTCCAGAGGTATTATTTGTCTACCCATCAAAGTGGGGCTGATTGAAAGGGATGTCATATGTGAAGTTCTAGATTTACCCCTAGCCTACAATATTCTACTTGGCAGACCATGGATTGACGAGATGCAAGCTGTACCATCCACTTATCACCAATGCATCAAATTCCCACATAATGGGGTGGAAGTGACAATTCCTGTCGATGCCAACTACACTTGCAACAATATCAAAGCAGGTAGCATGATCCCACACAAAAAAGAGGCTATGGATTTAGTTACTCCTGAAATAACCAAGGACATGGTTATGAAAAGTTTTAGCAAAACATTGAAACTTCAAGAAACAGGTATGGGAGAGTACAAGTTGGACCTGAATCCCTCAATGATAGAACTTCCCGTATCACTGAGATCCTATGGAAAATCGTCATCAACATTCACACCTCTAGCATCCAAAGAGCTAGAAGTACACAAGGCAAATAGCATGATAAAGGCATCCACACCTTTCTCAGATAACACAAAAGAACAGGCAGTCTTGGACTGGCTTTACAAAGGAGAACCAGTGGACTCTGATGTCAAACATGTGAATATATCCCCGAAGTAGTATGGAAAGGGATATGATTTCCTCAAAAAATGGGTTACAAAGGAAAGGGACCTCTAAATGACATAGGACGAGGGATCATTGAACCCATACCCATGGAGTTTCGCCTCAACAAAGATAAAATAGGACTGGGTTTTAATACTCAATCCAACAAACCTACTTCAAAAGAGAGTACACCTTTTGAAACAGGGAGTGATAAAATAGATGAGATAATATTGGAACCATGGCCTTATGAGAGATTACTACATATTGGTACAAAGAATTTTGAATATCAAGGAGAATGTTATGTACCTGTAGACACCCTAAAATGGACAAGCTTGCGACTTTACATTAAAAACACTAATTTTCATCTATTAATTAATGGTTTTTTAATCATTAATTAATCATCTATTTTCCTCTAAATTCATTTCCCAAATCAT
>MU224014.1:380444-392483 GCA_018584345.1 Thuja plicata
ATTTTCCTCTAAATTCATTTCCCAAATCATCTAATCAAATTCTCAAAATTAATTAAATAATTAATTTTATTTAATTAAATAGCTTTAATTGATTAATTACCATTAATTGATTAATTAAACTCAATTTTCTATAGTTTAAATTCAAATATTTAAACTTACTAATTAAATTAATTTCAATTAAATTGATTTAATTTCATCAAATAAAGTAATTCTTAATAAAAAAGAATTCAATTATCTCACATGTTGAAAATAATCATTAAATAAATGAATTAAATACTCATTTATCTTCAAAGAGATAACTCCAATTACATCACATGGGTTACTCCACCCATCTCTCCAGTTCACATGGGTAACTTCAACCACCTCTTCAGTTCAAAAAGGTAACTCATAATTAGCTCCTTAGTTAACCAAACTCTATCTCCTCTTAACCAAATAAAGAGGTGGAGTTTACTGAGGATCTCTCCTATTCCTTTTGATCTCAACCATTCATCTCCCCATCTCTGGGATTGATCTCAACCATTCATTCCATCACAAATTCCTATATTCCTTCATAACCATTTGAAGGATCCAGAATTTCAAGCTCTCGTGCGCCATTACTATGTCAGTTTGGTTCTAGCATTCAAGCCATCTTGCGATCACAGACACACTTTTCAATTGTCAAATTCTCGACACTTTTCAAGTCATAGACGCTGCCCCGCCAATACTGAGCATCAAGAACAGTGTTTCGGAAGGAGTAGACAGAAACAATAGAAGCTTCAAGCATCGAGGGGTTTGCATTTACTTGTCTTCCTTTCTCTTGTTTTTACATTTTATTGCTCATGTTTCTGTTATTCGTTTAGTAGTTATTGCATACTCAATTTTAAAGTACCTAACTTTGAGGTACCACAAGATCTTTACACTCCTTTGATAGCACAACCTCCCATTCAAGAGGTAGGAGATACCATAGCTACAATCACTCAAGAAAAACCCTGGCCATAGAATTTACATCCTAACTGGGGGCAATTAGTCACAATTTCACATGTCCTAGATCTACCTCACTTTGATCTATAAGCAGCTAACCAAGTCCATCAAATAAACATTGCTAAATATTTGAACAGATATGATGATGATGTCATAGACTCTCATGACTATGAGTATGATCAGTTATCTATTTCCTCTGAATAAATTGGGATAGACACAATTCACATGTTTGCAGCTATCTCAGCTCCTAGTAGACGACCTAACACTCCTTTCAATTATATTGATCCTCCTAAAGTAGAAGAAGAGTTCCTTCCCTCGACCATTGATGCAGACACTGGTGAATACATAACTCTAGAAGAATTTCATAGGCTACAAGCGAGAAGCATCCTTTTACAAAGAGATGATGATGAGTTATCTACTGATGAGTCACTAGAGTTTGATCCATATATGTGTTGACGGGGTTTTGCTGACCGGGTTCGCCAACAGTCATAAGTTGTCACCGGGTTCTGGAGAAATCGGCCAACTCCGCCTGCAAAGGTTGTCCGGGGGAAATAAATCCTCCGGGCCTTCAAGCACCTAGGTGTCGGGTCACGACGGTGCGGGGCTCGGTTGGGAGAGGTGACTATTTTTGAGGGGGATAGCTGGTTACTTCAACTCATTCTCCCTGAGATTCAGAATAGTAAGGGTTTCCCAGAGCATTCTACACTTAGAAAATAAAATGAAAAAGATCCTGTAGGGTTAGAGACATTTATCTAACTACAGTCATGCTGAAAAGTCCAGAACATCAACAATGCTCTGAAAGACTACACTAAATACCGAAGAAAAACACAACCATCAGTTAGCATTTCATCAGTAGTGGAATAAATAGGTCGTTAATCTACTTGAACATATCATAGCAAAGGACATTCAAAACATTAAAACAGGAAATACCATTAACTCAGAAGCAGAGACATTAACAACTTCATTGCCAAGAATCCTTCCTTCTTCATTAATGTTTAGTCCAACAAGCACTGGTGCATGATACAATGGTGGCTCCAAGGGAGCATCTAACTACTAAGAATAAAACAATGGAGCATTGAGCTCTGTGACTTGAAACCAGAAATCACTTTTCTATTTCTTATGGACAACAAAATCATCAATTTCGCCGACCCTTGGAAATGGGTCGATTTGCCTATTTATACAACTCTCTAACCCTAACCCTATTTTACTGTGCTTTAATAAAATATAATATCTGGGGGCCGGTACTACCTACGCCACCCTACAAAAGACCTGGAGACAGAATAGGTCTGCCATGTCAGAAGAAGAAGACAAGAATATACATCGGAAGAATCAACCTCGAGAAGAGAGCCAGAGAGAAGAAAGAAGAAAGTAGGTCCCCCAGGGACCGAGGCTACATGCCTCATAAATGGGAAATGCGGTGCCCTGTCTCCAATGTGCCAGGTGTACCTTTGAACGGTGCCTTGAGAAGACCACCCTGTCAGAAACCAACTGCCGAGCCAATGCCTCTTGATGCGCTCAACTACCCTCTGACAGTCTTTATTAACTGCTTCTGAAAGTGACCGGTCGGCCTCGGGGATCGGGACACGGATCACTTTAAAGAATACAAAATCCTGGATCCGGGACTTCGGGATCCGGGAACTTACGTCCCCAAAAGAATAAAGAATGCTTAAAGCCCAAATTTCCCCGGTTCCCAGATAACGCTCAAGGCTGTTTATTATCGTTGAAGGCCTGAAGGATGCAGAAAATACCATCTTCATCAATCTTCCTTAGGCTGGCCCTTCAGTGTCTGGCCACTTTGACTTGTTCCGGCAGGTCCAGAACATTATTTTTGAACTTTTCTGCCATTTGCACGGCATTATGGCCTTTAAGCACCATTTTAGTCAGTTTTTCCATTCGGCCCCCATCCATCCCCTCCGGGGATTGATACCGAGATGCCATCATTTCATCAAAATTCCCCAAAACTGATTCCTCGGGGGTATAAGTATTTGTACCAAGGGGATCAACTCCATAAACCTTTATTACAAATGCCTTGTACAAATTGGAAGAAGCCTTTACTGTGTTTATCTCTTCCTGTAAGGACTCTACCAGTTGCTTGGTTACCTCCAATGTGAGGTCCAGTCTGGAGTGCTGAGCCCTTATGAAATCAAATGATTCCTCACCCAGAATTTCAGATTCAGAAATTATGTCTTCCCCCAGGGTGAGGAGCTCTTCGAACTCTACCTTCCACACCTGGTAATTCTCGGTGTCACTCTCCCACTGCTCAATCAGTGCCTCCACCTGCAAAATAATCTGCCAGGCCATATACAGATCTGGGAGAGTGGTCGCTAGGAAACGCCAGGTGTTTCCTATCTGTAGAGCGACCCATTCATCTACTACCTGGGCCTTCTTCTTCATTACTCGCAGGGAGTCTAAGTCGCTCTACAGAAATTCTTCTACAGTGGAGGTCTGTGGAGGGGCAGCGTTGAGGGGTCGGGAAAGCTCTGTAAGCAACCCCATGAGGTTAGCATTCTTCTCCTTTTCTGCCTTGAGCCTCTGGGCCTCTTTTTCATATCGGGCCTCCACTGCCTTTGCTGCTTCCTTTAGCAGGTCCACTTTGCCCTGCTTTCCTCTTTTTTCCAAAGATACCTCTGCGATGTTATAATCTGTGGGGTCCACGGTTGCTTCATCGGCGTCTGGGGGAGGCGTTGCCACTACCACAACTGTTTCTCCGCCCGGCCCAGTTCGGAGGGTATGAACTGTCCGGGCCTTCTTTGCTTTTGGCGGGGCCTGGGCTAGGGCTATCATTTCGGCCAGGGAGAGAGGGACTCTTGGAGTGGATTGGGCTTTCCTTTTTCTGCTTTCTACCAGCCATGGAGGTGAGAGAGGTGGCCTTCCTGCCAGAGTGTGTTCTTTAGATTCTCTCCCGGTGTCCGGTGGTGGCTGCTCCTTTTCAACGTGCACTTCCTCTGTGTCTCTCCCTGCCGGAACTTCTTCTTCAGCAACATCTTCGATCTCTGTCTCCTCAGCCTGGTCTCGGATGTCAATTATTGTGTCTAGACCCTAGTCAGCTTCTTCGGGGATCTCTTCTTCATGTTGCTCTTCTTCTTCTTCTTCATCTGTTGGTAGTAAGGGCGGTATCGGGCCAAGATTCAGAGTTTGGGCCGCTATGATTACCTGCCTGAAGGTTACCCCCGGGAGTGGCCTTGGGAACATGGCGGCTGGGGTTACGGTTGGTCCCGAAGTTCTGGTTCTGGGTTCCCCAGTAGATGCCTTCTGTTCACTTGGTGGCTGTTGGTCCACTCCCGAACCTTCTATTCCTGGGGCCCCAGAGATAATCTCCGGTTCTGGCCTCTTTTCTTCTGTTTGCTGCTCTTCTTGTTCTGCAGCTTCTACTTCCAGGTCCTCTGGATCCACAGCCTCTTGCTCTAGGATTTCTGTCTCCAATTGTGTATCATCCCCTCATAGATTTCCCAACTCATCGGCTACAAACATGTCAAACTCCTCTTGCAGAGGGGGATTGGCTGGGATGTCCACCTGTTCTATTTCCTTCTCCGGTTCCGGGGAACTGGAGGAAAGGATTTCCACTTCTTTTGGGAGGGAAGCCCTTGGCGCTGGTTCTGCCTTTGGCTGTGCAATATGCTTTCTTTTCCTCCGAGTGATCAGAGGCGACCCCGCATCAGCTATTGTTGCTGCCTCCACTGGATCCACCCCCGTCCCCTTAATCATCAAGGCTGCCAGTGACGGGGAGGAAGGAGGACGAATTGGTCTGGCCATTAGCGGGGGAGTGGCGAGCCTTGTGATCAACTTCTCCCTCATTTTTATTGAGGCCGCTATAGATTTCCTAATATATTCTTGGATGGGGACTTGCTGTGTGGGGGAAGTTGTCTCTATCCCCTTTCCTTTATCTGTGCCTTCCGCCGAAGTCCCGTCCCCCCGGGTCAACTTTGGTACTGGTGGTAGTGTTGCTTTTGGTATAAGCCTGGAAGCTAGGTGCGCACTCCCAGGGCATGCCTTCTTAAAATAGGCATGACTTCTCTCGACCACCTCCTGAGTGAAGTCCTCAATTGTGCGGTCCTCCTGGATAGCCCAATTCACTGCCGGCAGTGGCAATTTGTCGATCCCCTTTTCTTTGTACTGGGGGTCTATGGTGGGGGCGTCGTCTGAAAAGCCCACTGGGAACCTCTGGAGCTTTAGCTCCTGCATCATCCCGGCCGTCATTCTATCGTAATGCCGGCTACACACATCCATATCATCCTGGCGATCTGCCCAGAAGTCTTCCATGTGTGCGTGGTGGGGGTCCGCAGCCCGGGGCAGTGCCGTTGCAATTCTGCAATGCGGATCAAAATTTTTCTGCACCAGATAAAATTCCTGCAAGTTGTAACATTGAAGCTCATTATTTGCCTCCTTTGCGGCGGCCAGATTGCAGGTGTTGTTCCCACAGGAGATTGGGAATGAAAAGTTTGGGACCTTCTTGTGGTCCAAGAGGGTATGCAGTTCCATCATCTGCCGACAGTATTCCAGCAGCATGATCTTTTTCCCATAATGCTTGGGCAACAAGTAGGGCTTCCCAGAGAAGCCGACGACCCTAATGTATGTGTGATGCTGGAATTGGATATAGTAGTTCCCGTAACTACTAACCAATTTCATCGCCTCAGTAGTCAGGCAGTAACTAGCATCCCGGGTGGGCGTGAGCAAATGGTAGTAAATGAAGGAGTCATTTACCCGGCAATAACTGGGGAAGCTGGCTTCCCATTGAATCTGTGGGAAATGGTTCCACGGTGCTTTCTATCCCCGGCCAAGTCCGAGAACACCATCTGTAAGAAGGCCATTGGAGTGGGGCCTCTGTTGGGCCAAAGCCCAGAAAACATAAGAAGTCATATAGAACTTCTTCTTTTCGTTCAACTGTAGGAACTGGGAGTCGACATGATTGGAGATAATGGTCGCCCAGTCGAAGAATTCCCCCTTAGTGGAGATGCCCAGTTGGAAATAGTACATCCATTTTGAAAATTCTTGGGCGGAGGGCTGCCCAAATACCCAGGCTAATGCTATCATCCCCATTTGGATGCTTTCCTTGAATTCGGAGCGGGGGATGTCTATCTTCATTCTTTTTGGATCCCTCTTCGGGACCTTGAGCCAATTGGTGTTCATGTATGCCCAGGTAGCATCCTCCAGTTGGTTGAATTGTTTCAAGGCCTTGGTCCTTATGACTACCGTGGCCCTATCAAATTGCGGGATTCCCAGGCCTGCTTGGAAAGTAACTGGGTCAAGGGACACCAGTGGAGTGGGGAATCCCGTAAGTTCTGCAGCTGTAAGCATGACGGCCCGGACGGAAGAGTTATAGTTGGCAGTCAGGGTGAGAACAAGCTCCGAAGACTGCACGGAGCATGGGAAGCAAGCTGCCCGGAGAATTTCGGAACCTCCGATGTTGGTTGCAATTTTGCCTCCAGCCTGTCGCTGGATGTGCATGATCTTTACAAGGGCCTGCATTTTTGCCCAAGTCCCAACACTAGGGTCGGTCATGAATTTTACCTGGGACTCAATCTTTGAGCCCACAATCTCCTCGCCCTGCACGTACTTCATGGTGAGGGGTAGCTTTGCCAGGGCCTTTTCTATCTTTGACTTTGCCGCTGCCCTGGTCTCGGTTGTGGATGGCAACTCTGGACTTCCGGGAGGAGATGATGCGGATGCTTCAAACATGGTTGTAAAATGAAGTCCGGACCTGTGAGACAAAGCGACCGTCAGAACATATTTATCAAAATAACATAGTAACTCCGGGGTCCGAAGATCTTACCACAGTGATGTTCTACTTTTCCTGAAAAGTTAGTTTTACGCAAATACCCGAAAAGCAAAACATAAACTTAAGATTTTTATCATATCTTCGGGCCCGGGAAGTTTTATCACTTTTGAAAAAGACCTAGGATGAATGGCGGAAAGAGGTCCGCGGCCCAGAGAAATGACCGTTAGAAAAGAAGAATGTGGAAGCAAGTCCACGTGGACACAACGTGCGATAGCATTGAATGGATGTGATGGCACTAGCGGCGGAGCCAACTGTTCGAACGCGCGAAAAGGGAAATCCACTTGGCCAGAAGTAATTGCGTGCATGGGAAATAAATGAGGCTCTGACACCCTTGATGGAGGAGAGAGAAAATTGCCTGTTTGAAATCGGCCGAGAGCCGAGTTTCAAACAGGTGGTTTTCTGCCTCGAAGCAAGCTTTGAAGCAAAAAACCAGCAGCAAGGGCGACTCGACCAGCTAGTCGAGCCACCCGGAAGGATATACAGAGAGCAAAGGGGTATATACATAAAATAGAGGAGATATACAAGGGTTATTCACAAATATGCACATATATACAAGAAAATACACACAGGACGACTCCCGCAGAAAAACTAGAAACGGCAGAAACAGATATATACAATATTTTACATTATGTACACGCTATCTACGGGCTATTTACATACGATTTACAAACTATCTACAGACTATCTACAGACTATCTACAGACTGCACAGAAGGCGGACAACCTTCTAGCAGAGCCGAGCCACCAGCAAGCGGCAAAACCAGAAGACCAAAGAAACAACAAAGAAACAAAGCAAATGAAAACAAACAACAGGAAAACCCAAAGAAAACCAGAAAATGAAAGCAAAGCGAAGAGGAGGGAAGCAGAGAAACCAACCTGAAAACACGGAAGGCGGAGGAAGGGAAAGATTACCATTAGAACTCTGCAACAACTTTGAATCGTCAAGCCGTCGAGATCACCACCACGGAGCACTAGCGTACGTCTGAGAATAGTAGAAGGTGTTAAGCTTTGATTATCACAAATCTCTCTGTAACTGCTATGCTAATCGCTTTGAAAATAGCTCTATTTCTCTCTAAGTGCTCGAAGATTTTAATCGCGGTAAGTGTGAAAATGATAGGCGAGTCTATTTATACCCGAGGTAAAAACTAATCCTCCTCCCTTTGGAGATTTCAGGTTAGGCCAAACCTCCAGACTCCGGGCCTGAGGATTCCTTACGAAGATGTTCTTAAGACTTAGGAACATCATCGCAAAAAATCCCGGAGTCCAGAATCCTGCTTCCAACCAAAAGGAAACCTCCGGGATCCGGGATCCCGGAGAGAAACAAACAAAACAAGAAAACAACACACACCGGGGAAGAAAACCCCGGAGAAAGAAAGCAAAAAAGAAAAGAAAGACAAGGCAAAGCCGCAACAAAAAGCAAAGCGAAAAATAGGGACCCAACATTTTGCACACAAAATGTAGGGACGGGGATGCAGGGCATAACAAATGGTGACTATCTGGGACAAATGCCCTAGCGCATTTGAGAACCATAGAATCTCTGGTTAGCACAACTGGAACAAATCATCTTCCCAAAGTGTTTAACAGGCAGAGAGCAGCTTATCCGAGAGAACCCGACCACACAGGAGTCAGTCCGTAGCCTTTTATCAGTGGTGTCGTGTGTGCTTTGGAAGGGAATCAAGCCGATGACCTCTTGGGAGGAATAGAGAGGCGGTACTAATTACATCGAACCAGTCATCAATTTGATTGCTTCCCCCGAAGACTGAAGTTTCATCTCGCTTTTCCTGTTATTATTTTTATTGATTTCCAGGTGGGGAAGGCGGTACTTCTTTCACCATTGAGCTTAAGCTTAGCTAAATTCAAATGGCGGTACTTCTTTCACCTGTCCACCTATATTTAGATATTCAAAGAAGATAAAACTCTGGACCCGGGAAGAATTTCTTTAGATTTCAGACGTGGATCAACCAACCAGTACAGCTGATCTACCCCCGGCGTGTCCAATTACTTGTTCCTTATATTATTATTGTTCACTAATTGCCAGACTCCTACAGAAAACACCCAATGGCGATTGCTCGAAAATGTGCCACATCCTGCAAAACAATCCCGGAGACCGGGTTGATTCCACCGTGATAAAGATAGATTCTAAAGTTCACAATGCCGGGGGCATTGCACCAGAGGCCAAAGTTATGTGAAGCATTCCAGTTATTACAGGATGGGACAAAATGCCGAGGCCAAAAGAGCCAAAAGTGAAAACAAAGACAACAAAGCAAAAAGGGAGACCGCCCCGGAGGGTAGCCAACAAGACTATTTACAAGGGGACATTTACATAAAATACAACTTTTGGACAATCTTACCCTTATTCGAATTAATGCTTGAGAAACTGGCCATTAACAGGCAATGCAATAGGTCCTCCAGTCAAGGTGTTAAAGCAATAAGTATTTGCCCCGCAGATTTCTGAAATTAAGTATGGTCCGAGCCAGAGCTGCTAGAACTTGGTGTGTTTTCCGTTCTTCTCCCAGGCCTTATCCCACAACAGGACCAGATCTAAGATCTGAAAATCCTTGTATTGGGCTCTTCTGTCAAACCATCATTTTACTACTGCTTGATGACGCGCAAAATGTTCAAGGGCTGTGTCTCGCTGTTCTTCCATTCACACCAGATTCAAAAGTCGAACCTCCACAATGTTGTCCCTGTTGTTGAATTCCTCCATGAACTGTAAACCTAGGATCTGTAAGTTGACTGGGAATACAGGGTTCTGACCATAAACTAGGTGGAATGGGGATGTCCCTAGGGCGGCCTTAATACGAATGCGATCCGCCCAGAGGGTGAATTTTAGCTTTTGGTGCCAATCCCGGGGGTTTTATTCCAATAGATGTTTGATCACCTCAAGAAGATTCTTGTTTGTTGATTCAATAACGCCATTTTCCTGAGGATAATAGTTGCTGGAGAACTTCAGTGTGATCTTTTGGTTGTAGGTCCACTCGAGTAATTATGCAGAAGAAAATGCCGGACCATTGTCACATACTAAAGCAAAGGGCATTCCAAACCTTGTGACGATGTTTTCTTCCAAGAACTTGATAACTACGTTCGCTGTGTTATTTTTACAAGGTATAGCTTCAAACCACCGAGTACAATAATCAGTCACAGTAAGAATATATCAGTGGTTGGCAGACGAGTTGGGGTTGATCTCCCTGATGAAGTCAAATGCCCACTGGGCAAAGGGTCTAGCCTCGTAGACTGGTTGCAGAGGCATGGCTGGGTTACGCTCATGATGCGCCGCAGTTTGGCAAGTATGACATTTCCTGACATCAGCGTAAACATCCTTGAAGATACAGGGCCAATAATACCCAGCCCGAAGGATCTGGTGGGCAGTGGCGTTGGCTGAACCATGCCCGGTTCCAAACTGTCTGTGGAATTCATCAATTAATTTCACAGCTCGGTCCCTGTCGATGCACCGGAGGTACACTCCCTCGTAGTTCTGACGGTAAAGCATGAAGTTTTTGATCATGAAATGGGCGCTTTTCATCCGCATGGTGCGGCATTTGTGGGGAGGTAATCCCTCCAGGCATTTATTGTTTAGCAGCAAGTACACCAGATTGGTATACCACAGATCCTGGGTAATGGACTCCACCGTATAAGTGTGACATTCTACGCGGGGAATCTCTTCTGCTACTGTTTGACTTAGTCCCTAGCCTCGGACTATTTTCATGGGCTGCATCTCTAAATTGTATTCTTGGAGGATGGCCATCCATTTCCCCCGCCTTTCACCCAATTCACTCTGCATCAGCAGAGATTTGACAGCCTGGTCCGGGATGATAGTGTGCACTTTGCTCCGGAGAAAATAATGCCAGAATTTCTTCACGGCGCAAACTAGAGAAAAGGCCTATTTTTCCAGTGATAAATACCAGACTTCAGCGTTCTTAAAGGGGGAACTCATGAAAGCAATTGGTCATTCCTCCCCTTTAACCTTTTGGGTTAGTACTGTCATGGCAGAATGCGGCGAAGCAAACGAGTATATGTAAAATGGGAGGGAATAGTCCGGACTAGCCAGGATAGGTGCCTCCGTTATCGTCTGTTTAATCTGGGTGAACGCCTGCTTTGCTTTAGGACTCCACTCAATTTTGGTATCCTTTTTCATCATTTCGTTGAGTGGCTTAACTATCTCTGCGAATCCTGTGATGAATCAACGCACAAAGTTGATTTTCCCAAAGAAGGATCGCATTTCTTTTTTGCTACCAGGCATCTGTAGGTTTAGCAATGCTTTGACTCTATCAGGGTCTATGCATATACCCTTCTCAGAGATGATATGCCCAAGAAACTTCCCCTCGGTGACCCCGAATATGCACTTCTTGGGGTTGAGGGATATTCCATACCGGCGACATCTCTCACAGATCTGAGCAAGGTGGGCGGCGTGATCAGGCCTGTCCCAGGAGAAGATGGTCAATCATCCATGTAGATGATTATGCATTGATTTACAAGGCCTTCGAACACAATGTCCATGGCTTTCTAAAAAGTAGCCCCTGCATTGATCAAACCGAAGGGCATTCTTCTGTATGCAAACGTTCCCCACTTGGTGGTAAACGTTGTTTTCTCTCTATCTTCATATTTGACCATGACTTGGTTGTATCCTGAATATCCATCCAAGAAAGACATCATCTGAGATCCGTTTACTATCTGCAACACCTCATCCAAGGAGGGGAGAGGGTGATTATCTTTTCTAGATGCCTTGTTCAAATTTCAGAAATCCACACAAAGGCGGATCTCACCGTTCTTCTTCCTGACTGGGACTAGGTTGGCAACCCATGTAGTATGTCAGATTGGAAAGATAATCCAAGCTGACAGCAGTTTTTCTACCTCCTGACGAATCAGAGGCTCTATCAGAGGGTTGACCGGTCTTTGTTTTTGCCGAAAGGGCTTAGCGTCTGGTTTCAGGGGGATGGTATGGGTCATGATGGATGTGTCATATGTCTTTAAGTCTTCATACCCCCAGGCAATTACATCAATGTATTCTCAGAGAACCACGAGAATCTTCTCCTTTTCCACAGGGGAACAGGAGGTGCCTATGTGGATGATTTTCTCTTCACCGAGCTGGCCGATGTTAACCTTTTCAAACTTTCCTCCCTCAGGGGAGGATGATACCTTCTCACGGGCTCGAGGGTCCAAGTCAAAGATTCACTCTGATGCAACCATCCCCTTAGGGATAGTGTTGGTGGGCAAGTCCATGATCCCATCGTCTTCATCACCCTGTCCAGTGTCATCGTGGTCTCGTTCCTCCACTATCTGATCCTCAAAAACACCAACATTGGC
>MU224014.1:398467-409215 GCA_018584345.1 Thuja plicata
TTTGGTGGGGCCTGGGCTAGGGCCATCATTTCGGCCAGGGAGAGAGGGACAGTTGGAGCAGATTGGGCTTTCCTTTTTCTGCTTTCTGCCAGCCATGGAGGTGGGAGAGGTGGCCTTCCTGCCAGAGTGTGTTCTTCAGATTCTCTCCTGGTGTCCGGTGGTGGCTGGTCCTTTTCAACATACACTTCCTCTCTGTCTCTCCCTGCTGGAACTTCTTCTTCAGCAACATCTTCGATATCTGTCTCCTCAGCCTGGTCTCGGATGTAAATTGTTGTGTCTAGACCCTAGTCGACTTCTTCGGGGATCTCTTCTTCATGTTGCTCTTCTTCTTCTTCATCTGTTGGTAGTAAGGGCAGTATCGGGCCAAGATTTAGAGTTTGGGCCGCTGTGATTACCTCCCCGAAGGTTTCCCCCGGGAGTGGCCTTGGGAACACGTCGGCTGGGGTTACGGTTCATCCCGAAGTTTGGGGTACGAGTTCCCCAGCGGATGCCTTCTGTTCACTTGGTGGCTATTGGTCCACTCTCGGACCTTCTATTCCTGGGGCCCCAGAGATAATCTCTGGTTCTGGCCTCTTTTCTTCTGTTTGCTGCTCTTCTTGTTCTGCAGCTTCTACTTCCAGGTCCTCTGGATCCACAGCCTCTTACTCTGGGATTTTTGTCTCCGCTTGTGTATCGTCCCCTCGCAGATTTCCAAACTCATCGGCTGCCAACATGTCAAACTCCTCTTCCAGAGGGGGATTGGCTGGGATGTCCACCTGTTCTATTTTCTTCTTCGATTCTGGGGAACTGGAGGAAAGGATATCCACTTCTTTTGGGAGCGAAGCCCTTGGCGCTGGTTCTACCTTTGGCTGTGCAATATGCTTTCTTTTCCTCCGGGTGATCAGAGGCGGCCCCGCATCGGCTATTGCTGCTACCTCCGCTGGATCCACCCCTGTCGCCTTAATCATAAAGGCTGCCAGTGACAGGGAGGAAGGAGGACGAATTGGTCCGGCCATTAGCGGGGGAGTGGCGAGCCTTGTGATCAACTGCTCCCTCATTTGTTGAAAGGCCACTACAGATTGCCTAATCTATTCTTGGATGGGGACTTGCTGCGTGGGGGAAGTTGTCTCTATCCCCTTTCCTTTATCTGTGCCTTGCACCGAAGTCCCAGCCCCCGGGGTCAACTTTGGTACCGGTGGTAGTGTTTCTTTTGGTACCGGCCTTGAAGCTAGGCGCGCACTCCCGGGGCATGCCTTCTTAAAATAGGCATGACTTCTCTCGACCACTTCCCGAGTGAAGTCCTCAATTGTGTAGTCCTCCTGGATATCCCAATTCATTGTCGGCAGTGGCAATTTTTTGATCCCCTTTTCTTTGTACTGGGGGTCTATGGTGGGGGCATCGTCTGAAAAGCCCGCTGGGAACCTCCGGAACTTTAGCTCCTGCATCATCCCGGCCATCATTCTATCGTAATGCCAGCTGCGCACATCCATATCATCCTGGCGATCTGCCTAGAAGTCTTCCATGTGTGCGTGGTGGGGATCCGCAGCCCGTGGCAGTGCCGTTGCAATTCTGCCATGCGGATCAAAAAAATTTCACGCCAGATAAAATTCCTGCAAGTTGTAACATTGAAGCTCATTATCTACCTCCTTTGCAGCGGCCAGATTGTAGGTGTAGTTCCCATAGGAGTTTCGGAACGAAACGTTTGGGACCTTCTTGTGGGCCAAGAGGGTATGCAGTTCCATCATCTGCCGGCAGTATTCCAGCAGCACGATCTTGTCCCCACAATTCTTGGGCAACAAGTAGGGCTTCCCGGAGAAGCCGGCGACCCTAATGTATGTGTGCTGCTGGAATTGGATATGGTAGTGCCTGTAACTACTAACCAATTTCATCGCCTCAGTAGTCAGGTGGTATCCAGCATCCCGGGTGGGCATGAGCAAATGGTAGTAAACGAAGGAGTCGTTTACCCGGCAATAACTGGGGAAGCTGGCTTCCCATTGAATCTGTGGGAAATGGTCCCACGGTACTTTCTATCCCCAGCCAACTCTGAGAACACCATCTGTAAGCAGGCCATTGGAGTGGGGCCTCTGTTGGGCCAAAGCCCAGAAAACATAAGAAGTCATATAGAACTTCTTCTTTTCGTTCAGCTGTAGGAACTGGGAGTCGACATGATTGAAGATAATGGTCACCCAGTCGAAGAATTCCCCCTTAGTGGAGATGTCTAGTAGGAAATAGTACATCCATTTTGCAAATTCTTGGGCGGAGGGCTGCCCAAATACCCAGGCTAATGCTATCATCCCCATTTGGATGCTTTCCTTGAATTCCGAGCGGGGGATGTCTATCTTCATTCTTTTTGGATCCCTCTTCGGGACCTTGAGCCAATTGGTGTTCATGTATGCCCGGGCAGCATCCTCCAGTTGGTTGAATTGTTTCAAGGCCTCGGTCCTTGTGACCACCGTGGCCCTATCAAATTGCGGGATTCCCAGGCCTGCTTGGAAAGTAACTGGGTCAAGGGACACCAGTGGAGTGGGGAATCCTATAGGTTCTGCAGCTGCAAGCATGACGGCCCAGACGGAAGAGTTATAGTTGGTAGCCAGGGTGAGAACAAGCTCCGGAGACTGCATGGAGCATGGGAAGGAAGCTGCCTGGAGAATTCCGGAACCTTCGATGTTGGTTGCAATTTTGTCTCCAGCCTGTCGCTGGATGTGCATGATCTTTACCAGGGCCTGCATTTTTTCCCAAGTCCCGACACTGGGGTCGGTCATGAAATTTACCTGGGAATCAATCTTTGAGCCCACAATCTCCTCGCCCTGCATGTACTTCATGGTGAGGGGTAGCTTTGCCAGGGCCTTTTCTATCTTTGACTTTGTCGCTGCCCTGGTCTCGGTTGTGGATGGAAACTCTAGACTTCTGGGAGGAGATGATGCAGATGCTTCAGACATGGTTGTAAAATGATTTCTGGACCTGCGAGACAAAGCGACCGTCAGAACATATTTATCAAAATAACATAGTAACTCCGGGGTCCGGAGATCTTACCACCGTGATGTTCTGCTTTTCCTGAAAAGTTAGTTTTACGCAAATACCCAAAAAGCAAAACATAAACTTAAGATTTTTATCATATCTCCGGGCCCGGGAAGTTTTATCACTTTTGACAAAGACCTAGGATGAATGGCAGAAAGAGGTCTGTGGCCCGGAGAAATGACCATTAGCAAAGAAGAATGTGGAAGCAAGTCCACATGGACGTCACGTGCGATATCATTGAATGGATGTGATGGCACTGGCAGCGGATCCAACTGTTCGAACACGCAAAAAGGGAAAGTCACTTGGCCAGAAGTAATTGCACGCATGGGAAATAAATGAGGCTCTGACAGCCTTGATGGAGGAGAGAGAAAATCACCTGTTTGAAATCGGCCGGGAGCCGAGTTTCAAACAGGTGGTTTTCTGCCTCGAAGCAAGCTTTGAAGCAAAAAACCAGTAGCAAGGGTGACTCGACCAGCTCATCGAGCCACCCGAAAGGATATACAGAGAGCTGAGGGGTATATACATAAAATGGAGGAGATATACAAGGGTTATTTACAAATATGCACATATATACAAGAAAATACACACGGGACGACTCCCGCGGAAAAACCAGACACGGCAGAAATAGATATATACAATATTTTACATTATGTACACACTATCTACGGGCTATTTACATACGATTTACAAACTATCTACAGACTATCTACAGACTGCACAGAAGGCGGACAACCTTCTGGCAGAGCCGAGCCACCAGCAAGCGACAAAACCAGAAGACCAAAGAAACAACAGAGAAACAAAGCAAACAAAAACAAACAACAGGCAAACCCAAAGAAAACCAGAAAATGAAAGCAAAGCGAAGAGGAGGGAAGCAGAGAAACCAACCTGAAAACACGGAAGGCGGAGGAAGGGAAAGATTACCAGGAGAACTCTGCAACAACTTTGAATCGTCAAGCCATCAAGATCACCACCACGGAGCACTAGCGTACATCTGAGAACAGTAGAAGGTGTTAAGCTTTGATTATCACAAATCTCTCTGTAACTGCTCTGCTAATCGCTTTGAAAATCGCTCTATTTCACTCTAAGTGCTCGAAGATTTTAATCGTGGTAAGTGTGAAAATGACAAGTGAGTCTATTTATACCCACGGTAAAAATTAATCCTCCTCCCTCCGGAGCTTTCAGGTTAGGCCAAACCTCCAGACTCTGGGCCCGGGGATTCCTTACGAAGATGTTCTTAAGACTTAGGAACATCATCGCAAAAAATCCCAGAGTCCAGAATCCCGCTTCCAACCAAAAGGCAACCTCCGGGATCCGGGATCCCGGAGAGAAACAAACAAAACAAAAAAACAACACACACCGGGGAAGAAAACCCCCGAGAAAGAAAGAAAAAAAGAAAAGAAAGACAAGGCAAAGCCGCAACAAAAAGCAAAGCGAAAAAGGGGGACCCAACATTTTGCACACAAAATGTAGGGACGGGGATGCAGGGCATAACAATATGACTGACAACGACCCTTTTAACAATGATCTCACTCTTATTGATCTAAACATCAAAGATATTAACTTAACAGACCGTGTCATGTCGGTTAATGGTTTTGATGCTAACATGATGTTGTCCTTCTCAGAATCTGACTCCCTCAAATTGGTACTTCCAGACCTAATTGATTGGACTGAAACAGATCCTACACCTATGCTTGACTTTTCCAATGACCACTCCCTAGCTTGTTATCTTAATGCTTGTGAGCCTTACCCTTCTTCCACCAATGCAAGGAGCAAGAACATGTCACAGGAGGATAACAAGTTTCTTAGTCACAAACTGAAAAATAAAAAGAAAAAGTGGACTGATGGAGAAAACCACTCTGTGGTAGTATCAGATCCCAAAATAGTAAAGAAAAAAGATGTATCTGACGGTGAAAACCTCTCAAAGGTGCCAAAGGATGAGACTCTTGATATCCTCCCTAAACACTTTCAGGAAAGATCTTCGGTATTGATTGAACCAACACAGCCAGTAAACTTGGGCACTGTTGAGAATCCTCAAATAGTTCATTTGGCACAATCTTTATCAGAAGATTAGAAGGTATAGTTCACAGAGTTCCTAAAGGAGAAGAAGATCAACTTTGCATGGTATTACACTGATATGATAGGGCTAGATCCTAATCTCATTATTCACCACTTATCTATAGCTCCTCAGATCAAGCCCGTGAAACAAAAACTTATAAAAATGCATCCTCATGTTGCATTACTGATGAAAGCAGAATTAGAAAAGTTGTTAAAAGTTGGATTCATTCGATTCATTTCCTATGTATCTTGGATCTCCAATGTGGTCCCTATTTTTAAAACTGATAAATCTATCAGGATCTGTACGGACTTCAGATACCTCAACAAAGCATGTACGAAGGATGACTTCCCTCTACCAAATATTGACATGATCATAGACCTTACAGTTGGGTTTCAGACGTATTCATTAATGGATGGATTCTCAAGCTATAATCAAATCAAGATCACCCTTGAGGACCAAGAGAAAACTGCATTCACATGTGCATGGGGCACATTTTGCTAGAACGTCATGCCATTTGGGCTAAACAATGCCGGTGCAACATATCAAAGAGCTATGACAACAATATTCCATGACATGATGCATAAGAACATGGAGGACTATGTCGATGACACATTGGCTAAATCCAAAGAAAGAGATACTCATATTGCTGATTTGAGAAAGATATTGTATCGAATGGAATAGTTCCAACTCAGGCTCAATCCAAAGAAATGTGCCTTTGGGGTCCAATCAGGAAAACTCCTAGGATTCATAGTATCAGCAAAGGGAATTGAAGTAGATCCTACAAAGGTAAAATATATTCTAGAGATGACTCCTCCTTGTAATATCAGTCAAATGAGGATGCTACAAGGAAGACTCCAGTCTATCAGGAGATTCATGTCCCAACTTGTAGATAAGGCACAACCCTTTACTAAGATACTACATAAAGAGGTTACATTCAACTGGGATGAACACTGTGAAGCAAACTTTAGGGAATTGAAGGCATACCTGGCTGCTCCACCTATTCTTATGGTGCCTATTCATGGAAAACCTTTGCTCCTATATATTTCAGCTACAGCTACATCCCTAGGAGTATTACTAGCACAAGAAGATGACACAAAGAAAGAATGAGCTATCTACTACATCAGTAGAACTCTCATCATTTATGAGCTCAATTATAGCATTATTGAGAAAGCATGCTTAGTAGTTGTCTTTGCATCATAGAAATTGAGACACTACATGCTCTCTCATACAGTAAATCTCATTGCTAAGATAGACCCTCTAAAGTATCTTTTGAGTAGAACAACATTAACAGGACGTTTGGCAAAGTGGGTCATAATTCTAAGTGAGTTTGACATTGAGTATGTCGAACAGAGAGCTATCAAAGGACATGTACTTGCAGATCAATTGGCTGATTCACCACTCTAGGATGATGAACCTCTACTAATTGAATTTCCTGATGAAACAATCATGCATCTCACAGAACATCACTGGAAGATGTACTTTGATGGTTCATTTACTCAACAAGGATTTGGAGCAGGGGTTCTCTTCATGACTCCACAAGGATACAAGATTCCCAAATCTTACAAATGTATGTTTCCATGCACCAACAATATCTCAGAGTATGAAGCACTGGTCAATGGCCTCAAGCTAGCTATGGAATGGAAGATCATAGAGTTACACGTGTATGGTGACTCTCAACTGATTATCAATCAAGTCAATAGGGAATATCAAACAAAAGATGAAAAGTTGATGCCCTACAAACAAATAGTTGATGATCTAAAGAAGTATTTTGTCTTCATCACCTTCCAGCATATACCAAGATTAGAGAGAAAAGTAGCAGATGCTATGGCTACCTCAGCATCCATGTTACAACTGGAGGAACATCAATTCTACTATGACTTCTTGGTGGAAGAAATATCCTATCCTGCCTTTGCTAATCCTAAATACCAGGTAATATGTGCCTTAAATACCCCAGATTAATCATGGTATGCCAATATCATTGCTTACCTTTTAGACCAAACCATTCCCACCAATCTATCTAGAAATGAGAAAAGATCCTTGATTAGGACAACATCACTTTACGTCCTCATAACTGAAAACATATATCAACGTAGTATCGACGGTACACTTCTTCAATGTATAGAACTCGAAGAGTCTGATCTAGCATTAAAAGATGTCCATGAAGGTGTATGTGGATCACACTCAAACAAATTTTCATTAGCTAAGAAACTGCTCAGAGTAGGCTACTATTGGCCTACCATGGAAAATGATGCTATTCAATTTTCAAAAGCATGTCTTAAATGTCAAACACATGGAAACCTCATCCATGCTCCTATCAGAGAACTGATACCTTTCATAACACATTGGCCATTTTAGCAATGGGCCTTTGACTTGGTTGGACAAATATATCCCAACTCTTCAAATGGACACAAGTTCATCATTACAACCACTGAGTATTTCACAAAGTGGGTCGAAGCCATGCTACTAATCAAAGCCACTAGCAAACAGGTGGCTATGTTCATTTTGAACTACATTATTTGTAGATATGGGATACCCTCTTTAATTGTGATAAACAATGGGGGCCAATTTAAAAATTAAGACATTGATGACCTCTTTGAATAGTTCCATATCACTCAACATTGCTCCTCAATCTATTATCCTCAAGGTAATGGACAGGCTGAGGCATCGAACAAAAACATTCTCAAGATTCTACACAGAACTGTAAGCAAGTCTGGCAGAGACTAGCATCTACAACTGAATCTGGCACTATGGGCCTATAGAACAAGCATCAAAACACCAACTAGAGCCATGCCATTTTCTCTAGTCTATGGTGCTGAGGTAGTACTACCTATTGAGGTTGAAATCCCATCTCTGTGGATATCTTTATAAGGAATGGTTACTAATGAGTTGTACCGCATTGATCGGGTCAATTCTCTAGACCTACTAGATGAGCGCAGACAACAAGCGTTCGATCACTTCAAAGTGTACCAAGAAAGATTGTCCAAAGGTTACAACAAGAAGGTTAAACCATGCAAGTTTGAGGTGGGAGACCTTGTCCTGAAAGAGAATCCTAAGAACCAGCCTAACAAAGAGCAGAAAAGAAAGTTTGAACCTAACTAGCTAGGACCTTATGTTATCACTGCTACTTTTGGGACTAGAGCTTATCAATTAGCTACACCTGAGGGAGACATTCTTCCAGATCCTATCAACACTCTACATTTGAAGTGATTCTATGCTTAATGTTTGGCTAGCAGAGCCTGTACAGCAAAAGGTTCCTGCAAAATACCAAAAGCATTCAGAAAATTGTTCCTGAAGAAATCCAAAAATAGTGGAAAAAGTCCTACAAAATAGGTATCCTTGGTAAAAACCTGGTAAACAGGCGCCTTGATACTACAAAAATATTCAAAAAAGAAAAATTGAAAAAGAGAAAAAGTGCCTTGATGAGCACCTGGTAAAACAGGCATCTTGGTAGCAAAAAGAAAGAAAAAGATCTTGCCAAGTGGTGAAAACCTATCAATTAGGCGTCACTTGTGTTCTGCGCTCCATCTATCAATGCACTACTGATACTAGGCCTTCATAATTTTGCTTGTGCTTGTACGCTGACTTCATTTTTCCTACATGACTATCTTATCCTCGCTTGGGATTTGTCTATCTTTACATCTTAGGAATAGGTCATTCTGCAATGGGGGCATCTTTATTAGCATAGTCAGTCGCGGTTGCTAGGTTTCTCTAGGTTGGTTTGCCTCGTGGACATAATCTTTCTTGGCACATGCAAAATAATGTCACTTTTTCAAAAACCAAGGGTGTCTTTCCAAACATCACATATTCATACATGACATTGATAGTACAAACATTTCTACAAGGCTATATTGGGTCGCAAACATGAATGGATTATCCTATCAATACACAGACATGGAACACCATATTGCTTATATTCTAATTTTCTGATTGATGAATCTTTACTGTGTTTGAAAGATGAATGAACAAGTACTACTTAAACACACAGTTTGATAATGGTTTGATTATAATTCTTTAATGTCCTAATGATGTTTTCAACTAGGGGCATCTAAGTAATTATAAATTTTATTGGATTGATTCACAATTGATAAATTATTGTGTCTTCTTAGTTACTCAATGACATATGTGCAAAGACAAAGAGTCACAAGGATAGGAGGCATAGTTTTTCCTTGATTTTCTGTGTATGGTGATTGTTCCAAATGATCCTATAAATTTTGCCTAACTTGGGTGTTTATGGTAAGAGTTGCCACTATGGGTGGATAGCCGCATATATCTCGATCTTTGTTATGTGTAAACTACGGTGAGTTTGAAACAATTTCCTTGTCTGTTTTCCGATCCAGATTCTCAATAAGGTATATGAATCATAATGTACCCAAGGATATGAATTTTCAAGGTCATTACAGGTTCAATATCTTGCCTTAATCAGAATCTAGTATATTAAAAGGAAGGTGACTTTTTTGATGCTCTGGCTTCTGTGGCTTGGTACCTAAGTCTATTTCCAACATTTTAATAAAATATAGTATTCATACTTTCATAATATCAGTGGGTATTAGTGATGGTTGTACTATTCGATGGTATCCATTCTGAAAAGTGCCTAATGATGATAAAAATGTTGCAATCTTTTCTAATCAGTGACAAAGTCCTAAGAGTCTACATTTAGAAATTGCACGGTGCATTTATAAAAGAATAACAACATAAGGAATTTTTGTGCTCAAAAATGCTTTCTATCTTCTTCCAAAAATTCAAGTTAATTACATCATCTATATTATTGATATTACTGATTTCCAAAATCTTTGATCTATCAGGAAAAAAATCAAACTCACCTTTTTAATGTGATTAACTTGGTACTCGTGTGTTTATTTTTAAACACACCTTCTTTTCCACTTCTTCTACTCCATTCTTTGTTGTCCTAACCACTTCCTACAAGTGATACGTTTGTTCAACTAAGGGATTTTATTCTTTTTCTTCAATTTCGTTCTGGAGGAGGCATGATCACACTATCATCAATTAAATTTTTGCTCGAAACTACATTAAAAATGACTTCGTTATCAAACAAACTAGGGGCATGACAGTTTCCTCGACTAAAGTCATAACTGTTGGATAGAAAGTTTTGGTTCTCATAAGCTGGATATCTTGTGTTTCCTCATTATTAGAAGATTTTTATTAAAGCTCCTGGCAGCTTCTTACTGAATTTTTGGATGACAACCAAGTTTAGAATCAGTATTATCAATTTTTGGATGACAACAAAGTTCAAAATTGGTATTTTTAAAATCTTTTATTGATCTTTGGATGACAACCAAGTTCAAAATCAATTCTATTAGTTTTTTTCAATCAAGTGTGAGACTGATCTAATCAACATTTTGTTCGACAACCAAGAACGGGATTCTCAATCTTTCTGAAGTCAAAATCAAAAACTTTCTTTGAATCAATGCGCTACTCGCACATCAATTCAAAAAGGGGCAAATCTAACCACCTAAATTTGGTCTGTTTTGTAGATGTCTAAAATCGTCCCTATATTAATTTAATTAATATTCCTATAACACTATAATTAATTTTAATTAATTATATCTATTATATTCTTCTATCTATTTAATTAAATTTATTTAGTTAAATATGATTCACTTCCTCTAGTATTTGAATTTAATTTAAATACTACTCTCCTTAATGTATTAATCTTATTAATACATTACCCTCCATA
>MU224014.1:443123-463738 GCA_018584345.1 Thuja plicata
TCCTCACTTTCGTTTCTAACATTAAGATTCATTCCTCTGTGAATCTCTTCTTGCAATGCTCGCACTTGTCTCTGGAGCTCTCTAACCTCAGGTGTCACAACACTAGCTCTTCCGCCACGTTCCCTTCATGGAGGAATTTTCACGCTTATCGCTAAAACCCTAACCATGGTCCTGGTGCAAACTACCTCACAGTCAGCAATCTGTCTACACACTCAGGAACTTCTCGCTCTGATACCACTTGATGAAGGGGACTCCCCTTAATACCACAAGTACACGACAGAAACAAAGAGAAACAAAAGAAATTTGCAAGAACAGAAAATTGGCTTCTTATTGGCTCCACAAATGTGGAATTACAAACTTCAGAATTACAATACCAAAAGCCACATGGGCATCCCTTACAATAATCTGTAGGACAAAGCCTCAAATAACCACCCAGAACTATCCTAGAAAACACCACGGGCCTTCCTTAAATAGGCAATTCTCCACCGCCTGAGAAGGTTCCAGAAATCTAGCGATTAAGGCCGACTACCCTTAGCATTTAATTATTTTTCACTTTTATTACAAAAGGGTCGGCTTTAAATATTTACAAAACACGAGATTAGGTAGCCCAACTTCCGGAAACCATAACTTTTGAACCGTAGCTCCGATTGGCTATTATAACCACTTTTTGAAAAGGGGAGATCACGATCTACAGTGCTTGACTTGTGAAGCGCTAATCAACAAGGGGTTCGACCTCGATCCGGAGCCTCTAAGGTCCTAAAAATTGAGCTCAAAGGTTTTGCACCCTAAAATCTCAACAGTAAATCCTTAATAACTTCACCAATACAGATGATCTGGCAATGAAATTAAACTAGCATTCTTATATGACTAAGATGAATCTTCACCTGGAAAATTAGAACATTCTGAGTTCAAACGACCAACTTACTAAAAATAGTAAGTTTCCAAAAGTAGCAGCTTTGTACAAAATAGCCCTTATTGAATAGAAAAATACATATTTTTGGGTGATGCAAGATTGCCCTTACACCCAGGATGATCCTGCATCCTCTTGACAAGGAGGTTCTTAAAAATTGAAATGTGTGGTTAATTTGCCTCCTTAATTAGATAGATTTAAATGAATTGCCACAACTTAATCAATGCAAGCTTGATGAGTAAACTACCTTGTTTCGAAGCTAGCAATGGCTAGGCGCATTTTTTATAAATTTTGCTTTGTTTGTTACTCACCTAGTGGTGATTGTTCCCTCTCCGTCTCCTCCAACAAGTTAGTCAACACAAAGGAAAAAAGTGAAGAAAAACTTGAAATCAAATTGACAAATGCACCTAAGTTCTTTTGATCAAATTTATCAAAATCAAGCTTAAGAACCTAAAGCATAAAATCAACTTAAAGTAGGAAACTTATTTTTGTATGCACTACTAATTTTTATGTAATGATCATAAAAATGCTCTTCTAACTCTAAAATTTCAAAAATATTTGCGTTATGAAGTTATTTAGAGTACTTTGTTAGAATCCTTACCTCTTGATTTGTCCTTGTAACCCTCAATTCTGGCTTCTGCACTTTTAGGTGTTGTTTCATCTAGAGGAAATAGAAAAATAGAGAACAAATCAATTTAAACAAGAAACAAATTCTAGGCATTATATAACAGCTAATAGGCATTATTTAACTATTAACAGGCAGAATTTAAAACTTAGAATGCAGAATTTAATTCTTAACACATGCCATTTAAAAATGACAGAGTGCTAAAAAAAATTCATAGGTGTTGTAGAAAGTTTAAATTGGGATGAAAGGTTGATCACAAGCGTCAAATGATAGGTACTAGGCGGTGTTTCTTAGGTCACCGACGACACTTTACGGTCCCAGGCATCACACTTTATCTCGCAGGTGGTGAAAGAAATTAATACAAAGATAGAAGGATTTCTGCAGGCATCACTTCTCTATAGGCAGGTGTCATTAGATTGCTTGTAGGCGTCATTTGTCCTACAAACTACAAAATAAACACAAAAGTGAAGGAAAAACACACAAAATTTCAAATAAATGAGGAATTGAGGCTCAAAGCCCCACGGTGGATGCCATTTGTGTGTGAATAAAGTACACCTTCATGAAATTGATTTATTTAACTACAATTCTATGGAAGAATAATGGAAATTTAAACTAATAATTGCAATTAAATCAATAAACATCTCATGGTTCTCTATCTAAGCTTTGTTAATAGAGCTCTTATCATTAATCTCTATCAATGACAATCCTAGACTGAGAAATTGTTAATAGTACATGTCTAATATATCTCAATTCTCTCAAAATTGCTATGATATGTAATCCAAATGCTCATAAAATGATCTTAATTCTCTCAATTTGCTATGAAATCTCTCAATATTTCTTAAGATGCTATGAAATTGACAAGAGGTTTGATGCTTTGCATTCGAATTTTCTAGGATATTAATGCTCTCAAAATGGCTTCTATTTATAGGATTTTCCAAAGTGTAGGGGGTAGAGTTAATTGATCATAGTTAAGCCACAGTTGAGTGAGAGGATTTCAAATGGTTTCAAAGGGGGGGACAATTTAAATGATTGTCTCAAAGGTTTGGAAAAAGAGACAAATTTGAGTGATTGAGATTCAAAGTTGAAAATGAGTGATTGAGATTCAAATTTAGGAGTGATCCATGTGCTTTGTGTTCTTAATTCCCATTGGTTGCTCAAATTCATGTTGAAAGATACTAGGATTATTTAATTCAATCAATTAATTAAATTAGCCATGTAGGGATTGAATAGGTTCAACTTGATTTTTGATTCAAACTATAAAATTAATTGATTAAAATCAATCATATAATTTTGATTATCCCTTTTAGGATTATATTTGATTATTTGATGTCATGGTTAATTAATCCTTTGATTTAGCTTGATTTTTTCCAATTTGATAGATAAATTTTCTTTTGATTTGATTTTGATCCATTTTGATGCAATTTGATGAGATTAGGATCAATTTGACGAAAAATTAAGATTTGGTTGATTAAGAACACCTAGTCAATTTTAGGTGTCTACACCAACAGTGGCTCTATCTGGGGATGCATGCCCCTTGCGGGCATGTAGAGATTTTAGAATATCTTGGTGAAGTAGACCACTCAAAATCAATCATATTTATTCTCTTGACTTCCCAAAATTGGGTTCCTTATTGAAAATACAAAACCGAACACGAGTGAAAGAAAAGCAACTATATAATATGCACATCATTTACAAATGGCCCATATTCACAAAATTGGAATCATCACTTACCTCTGTCAAATGTTTGATTCTCATCATTCAATAGTATGATCATTCTGTAAAACTTATTTCCAAGCAATCGACCATTCTGAAAAAAAAATTGCATAATTCATGCCACTACCACATTTCTCATTGTCATTACACCTATCATCTTGTGGCATAAAAAAATCATGCATTGGCTGAAAAGATCCATAATCTGAAAAATATCCTTTGTACTCAAAGCCTGGTGAACATTCATATGCAACATGATATCCTTCGTTATCCATCTCCTTGACATGCTCAAATAAACACTCAACCGGTTGTATTGGAAATTTAAAACATTCAAGCTCAGCCACATAAACAGAATCATGATGATTTACCTCAGCGAGTGCTTGGATATCAAAGAAAATATTCTCACACTCAACCCCATGCACACTACACCAACATTTACGGGAGTGATTTTTAATTGTAACTTTTGATTTGAGACTTGGTTCATCATAAGAAAATTCATTCATTTCCAAACTAAAAGAATCTTCAAAATCAACACTAGAGGCAGATTGATCACTAGAGAAGGATATTGAATCAGACATTTCATCCTGATCCTCATAGTCATTATTTTCACAATCTGATATAACATTCAAATCAACTAAATTTTCAACCATGTCCTCATACAAAGGATTAGAAACCACATGGAAACCCTTCTCAAAACTTGAATGGAAAAGTATTGGCTGATCCATATCTACTTCTTCATCAAAGAGTGGATTAAAAAATTTGTTCTATCCGCAATCACTTTCAATATCACAGTCATCCTCATCAATGAGAGAAAAATATGAATCAACATCATCAAAATTCAAACCACATTCAACCCTATGAGTTTGAGAAGATGAGCAATTACAATCATGATTTTTAAATAAAAAATCCTCATTGGTTTCAACAAAAATTGCAAGGCTGTTCTGATTATTTAGGGATTCAATATTTTCAGATTTACACATTGGATTAAACATACCTTTCTAATGAGAATGGTGAAAATAAAAACCACCAACTGTGTGAAGGAGCTCTTGTGTTAAGATGTCACATACATAACCATTTGCAAGATTTGCTTCATGCATACACACATCAATTGGTTCTTCATAGACAACATTTTGGATACATAGAGCTAGAGTAAACACATGCTAAGGCTTATCCACTCCTTCCAAGTACATTAAACAACTTTTTGGCTCAACATTAGCCTCATGGGAAACATAACCAACATTGCTAGGAAATACATAAGACAAATTTATAACTGGATCAGCATGTTGATAATTGTCTGAATTATTATTTACGACATCTTCATCATCTTTATCACTTACATGATCATCATTAGAAGGATTCCTTTGAACCTCTACTACTAAAACAATCTCATCCCTTACTTTCTCCTTTATCTCTGTCTCAACTAGAGATTGAATGTGTGTAAAAGAGTCAACAACAACTTCATACTGTTGGTTGAAATCTGCATTCTCAATCCGATTTGTATTAGTTATCTGTGTGTCATTTGGGGAATTAAACTCACCAAAATTTTAAGAATTCCATGGAGCCTCTGCACTTCTATATTCAGCCCCATAAGCAGTCCCATGAGAAGTTGTAATTTCATATTTATGACATCTTGTGAAGCCAAAATTCATCATTCCTTCAATTTCCTTCGCCATCTGACACGCTTGATATAAACTCTGAGGTTCTTTATCTCTCAGCTTGTAACTCATTTTTTTATCAAACACACACAAGTATACAACCAAATCCATTTCATCTTGGGGTCTACACTTCTCAAGAATTTTCTTCAATGTCTTCATAAATCTGAGATTAAATATAGATAGCAGCTCCTCATTTCCTATATGAGTATCAAAGAAATCAGAGATCAAGTAATATTCAATAACCCATTCTTTGAACTGTTCATTGAATGCTACTTCCAATTATTCCATGAGCTGATAGACTGTGGTAACAAAAATGAGAACCATTCTCTTGCCTCATCTGTTAAAGATTGTCCAAACAACTTCATAATGATATCCTCATGAACAACATCAAATTCCTCTATCATATTAATGAACTCATTCAAATTCTTCTCAACCGATTCCTCTTTTATACCACTGAATTTAGGCAAGTGTTTTTTGATTTCAGATGGAATAAGATTTGGGTAACCCAGAATGCCATTAAAATTTAGGGTTACATATAACTGAATGTTGAAACCATGTGTACTATATTGTTGAGACATCTTTTTAGGCATGGTTACACTTAACACACACAAGGCTGGAAATAATCAAAGTACATTCCCCATGCCTTTACAAACAATTTAGTTTGACCATTAAGAGCTTGATCAAACTTTTTAAACCAGTTGCATCCCACAACCAAATATACAAGTTGAAACTAACAACACAATAGTATGCAAACCAATTTTCAATACTTTTCCCTTTCAACAAGTGTTGCTATCACTTGATAGGGAACCATTCATAAAATATTCTCATGGAAAGAGCTTTACCCATGAAAAGTAAAATACCTCGCATACATTGTAGTGGCTGCAAAATGCTAGATCTAAAGTTACCTTCACACCTTCCACGAAGTCTTTTGTAGATTCGCCACCTCCTTTTGGAGGATAGAAAACTTGAAACCATTGAGATGTAATACCAACTCAAATTCTCTTCACACTTTACATTTAAACATTGTGCTTTTCATGATGGGGGAGCAATGCATGTTCATTGAATTTTTTTTATGAATAGAGGCCTTTACTATTAATATATAGAACAAAGTACAATATTCACAAAAAAGGACCAGGGAATAAAAAATCACCCCACAAAGAGTCACACGACATCATGCCAGAATCATACAGCTATTCATAAAAAAAAACATATAAGAAAAGCCTTCAAGCTGCGAGAGCAGTAGAAGAAGAGGGAGGAGGATCTTTATCACCTAGATTTCCCCAAACATTGGGCCCAAGGGTCTGGTTGGGAAGCAACCACCGATCATCTTCTTCTTTTTCTTTCTCCAGTTCTCCTTCCTCCCACCTAGGAGAGATGGTAAGAGCCAACGGGGGATTTTATTAGAAGTGGTAGGAGGCCACATAGGAATAGTGATCGATAGTCGAGTAGCAATAGAGACAAGAAAAGGAGGCTAGCCAGCAGCCGAGGCCCTCCTATCAAGAGGAGAGGCAGAGCAGCACTGCCAAGAGCACTGCGTTCTAGAGTGCCTGGCCGAAGCACTCCTGCTATGATGCCAACCCCGGGGTGGCGTACAGTCGGCAGAGAGAGAATTTGGTGGCACCCATAATATAGTACATGGGGAATTACCCCAATGTTGTAGCAACTCCTACAAGTGGATGACCTCAAGGTCCACCTTGTCAGCTTGAACTTGGATCTGCATCATAACATTATTACATAAACATGCCTTAGCATAAAGAGAAACACTGATAGCCAGAAAGTTGTGAGTAAAAATAACAACATTATGATCTTTCCATAAGGAAAAAAAAATCTCCATCCTGAAAGCATGCCAAATCTAGGTATACTAGGAAGGCATTCTGGGCAAGTCCATAAGGAGAGACATATGCCAAGAGAAAGGCTCAGGTTGGAATGGCATAAAAAACTATAAATCCATTTCCAATAGTTCTGGGCCCGACATTAGAACCAAAAAATATGCATAATGGTTATTGAATGCCCACAGAATGGGCATTTCAGATCAAGCACACCTGAATGTCGAAGCCAAGCTCACAAAGGTAAACCCTGGTAGAGTAGACACCAAGAAAAATGAGCAATTTTGGGTTCAATGATAGCATCCCAAATAGTGTGAAAATGCCCGCTCCAAGTCTTCTGGGAAGAAGAAAGATGCCAACAATGATTGAGAGAATCAATCATAGGAAAATGAGCCACAAGCCAAGAATACCCAAGTTTGGGTCCGTAGTTGGTAAATGGCATATTAGGGTACCATTTCAAATCTTTCCACCAAGGTTTAACTAACTGAATGCCAATTTTGTGTAGCAGATGCGGAAAAATAGCAAAGACAAGTAATTCAAAAGTCTGACGATTTGGATGAGTGAGCCAGAATTAAACACGGAGATCATTCCAAGAGCAGAGACTCATGGTGGCTTTGGAAAAAAAATCCTTGGGCATTTGAATTCCCCATTTGTGAAAATGCAGAGCACTCATCCCCTATATTTTGGCCAGAGGAAACCCTTGTTGAGAAAAAATTAGGGACCACCAAATGTTCCATTGATTGAAAGAGAGCCCATCTTGAAAGCCATTACCAACCCAGAAAAGCCAAGGTTTGATAGCTTCCCAGGCTCTCAAAATAATTTTGATAACAAAAGTACCTTGGATTTGAACTGGGTATTTCATAACCAGAAGGGTTTGAAATCTAATCCATTTCCAAGCCGGTTTGTGTAAGGGATACCCAAAGGAAATGCACTGATGAAGCAAAATTTTCCAAACCTCATTGCTAGTGAGATACCACACAACCCATTTCGCACAGAGGGCCAAGCCTTGTTTCTGAGTATCAAGTAAGCCAAGCCCACTAGAGGCCTTAGGGAGACAACAAAATTCATAGGCAACTCTGTGAAAGCCATGTTGATCTGCACTAGAGGCCCAAAGAAAATCCCTCAACAATTTTTTGAGCTTCTTGTAGGAAGCCTTTGAAGGAGCCCAATAAGAAGAATAGTAAACATGCATAGTAGCCAAGACCTTGGAGTAGATCTGAAACTTCCCAGCGAGCAAGAGAGGCTTGGTAATCCAATAGGTAAGTTGTTTTTCCAATTTTAGCTAACACGGCATTCCATAGTTCAGTAGAAGTAGACTGGAAAGAAAAAGGAATGCCAAGGAAATGAAAAATTTCCCCATGTTGAATCCTGGACCAACCAAACTGAGAAAACTAGGGCGAATCAGGAACGGAAGACTACTTGTAACACAAGGTTTTATGTCATTGAATGGTTGAACCAAAGGCTATGCAAAAAGTGTCTAAACACTGCAAGGATGCCTTGATATTCTCTTCATCCTCTACAAGAGTGAGAAAGGAATCATCAGAAAAATGACCATTGAGTAATTGTTGAGTAGAATTAGGTAAGGCAATCCCACGAACATGGCCTAGAGAAATTGAATGTGCTAACAAATAGACAAAGCCTTCGGCTGCCAGAACATATAAGGTAGGACCAAGAGGGCATCCTTGCTAAATGGATCTGAAGAGCCCAAAAGTGGAGGATTGTCTACCATTAATGGTGATGCAAGCAGAGGCATCCCTAAAAAGCATCTGCATAGATTGAAGAAATCTGGGGCCAAAAACCAGAGCATGAAGCATAGAAATAATAAAAGGCAATTCAATGCGGTCATAAGCCTTAGCAAAATCAATTTTAAGAAAAAGGGTTTTCTGTTGAGACTTACAAGCCCATTCCATACCTTCCCAAACTACTATAATATTATCAAGAATATATCTTGATTTAATAAATCCATTTTTCTCAGGCTCAACAATTTGAGGAAGGATGTGATGGATCTTGAGAGCCAGAGCTTTAGCGATGATCTTGTATGAAACATTGAGCAAGGTTATAGGCCTCCAGTTGCAAATGTCCTCAGGATCTCGAATCTTGGGAATGAATTGAATGTTTCCTTTATTGATAATATCCCCCAGAGATTGGGAATGATAGGCATCAAGGTAGACCTAGTGTAAATTAGGACCAATGGTATCCCAGAGTGTTTTATAAAACTCACAGGGAAAACCATCACAACCTGGGGCCTTATCATTAGCCATGGTAAAGACATCTTCCTAAATATCTTGCAAGGTAGGAAGTTGATCATATAAAGCTCACTAGGATGGAGAAACACATTGAGGCACAAAAACTATGCAATCCACAAGAGCTTGAGTGCTGGAAGGAGAAGATCCCTGAATGGCAAAAACTTGTTCATAATGATGAACAAAGGCTTGCAGAATATCAAGAAGCTTTGTGAAGAGGGATTGACCTTCTTTGATCCTGGTAATGCCCACATTAGTGTGACAGGCATGGAGAGATGCAAAAAAATCTTTAGATTCTTGATCTTTGACCTTTAACCAGTGCAGTTGAGCTTTGATCTGAGCACCTCTGGCAGCATAATTGTCTGCAACTTGTTTCTACTAATGCAGATGGGAAAGGTGAAGTTGCATGCCTTGATTGAAAGGACTGAGAGCTAAGGCCTCCATGGAAACACATAGAGCTTTGGTGTTGGCATCATAGGAATGACAGCGGTATCTGGCAATCTGTCTACCATAAATGCACAGAAAGCATGCCATATGCCAGATGGCATCATTCCACCATTGAATCCAGCCAGATAATTGCAATGGCCGAGGTTCAAGGTTCTAAACCTAATGAATGTGGGCCACCGTGGAGGCATGGTTGAGGACAAAAGTATTAAAGAAGAACTGAGTGGTGGGAGGTCGAGCCTTAGTTGTCTTCGAAACAATATTAAATTGAATGGGGAAGTGATCTGACAAGGTCACATCAAAAAGAGGAGTAACTGACAAGGCATGTTTTTTGGAAAAAGAGAAAAAAATATTGGGATGTAATCATGGCATGATAAAGCTGCTTATGAATTTTGTCAAAAGAAGCTCTAAAATTAGACCACGTGTGCCAAACTCCATCAGGTTGGCACCGGCCAAGATTGGGATAAAAAAGGCCCAATTTATTATGCATGTAATACCAGGATTCCCATTCATTAGTTGTCTATCGACAAGGAAAAATGACATCTTTGTTAGAGGCCATTTCAACCATATTGAAGTCACCAAAAAAAGCGAAGTTGCAGGTGGCAGATAATCCGCAAGCCAACGCCAAAGATGAGATCACTCAACAACATCATTGGGAGCATAAACATTAGCTATGCCAAAGGAATGATTTTCAATAATGAAAGTGGCCCAAACAGATCTTTGCATGGGATCTAAGCCATGATTGATAAGAAAAGAATTCCACCAAGGACAGAGGAGAGTAACAACTCCACCTTGACCAACTTCATGTTGAGAACTAAGAGCAAGGCTCTTAGGCCAAATAAATTTGCAGGCAACATGAAGGAAAAAACCAGAAATTTTAACTTCCTAGAGGCATAACACATCTAGATGAGTAACTCGATGATGAACATCCCTGACAGAATACTTTTTGGGTAGGTATGTCAAACCTCTAACATTCCATGAGATGTACTTCATGAGAAAATAGTGTCATCCATACCATCACCATCCCCAAGGGAAGCAAAACTATTTGACAAATAGGTGAAATTATTCCCAGGAGACTCCATGGAAATATTTATGCATTTTTCTAAAATGCCCTCCTGTGTAGCCTCAGCACACCCTTCAGGGCTGTGAGAATGACAGAAAATGGGAGGAGGAGAAATCACAGAAGCTGCCAGAGGTGTGCGAACCCAAGAAGGGTTAACACTTGAATCAAAAGTATCCTTCCCTACTAGTCAGGGTTTGAAACTAAAGTAGTATTCTCAGCATGAGAAGCAGCATGAGCTACGGTAGGAGGAGGTGGCAGATACAAAGTGGAAGCCGAAGTTGAAGGCTTAACTTGCCTGTTCTTTTGGCTGACTTTTACCCAGTCGTCTTTTTTGGCATCCTCTTTTTACCAGAATCAGTAGGTCACGAACCAGAATCCTTAGGAGGAGGTTTGGGCCGAGGAACTGCCAAAAGGCAGTCCTTAATCTTGTGCTTTGTGGATTGAAAGTGATAACAAGTGTTGGGAAGGTTGAGGTAAAGCACCTTCTGAGAGAAGATGGTTCCACCAACCTGAATCTCAACAGATTCTTTAAGATCTCGGGAGAGATCAACCTTAATACTGTGTGTGAGTTAATACACCTTCATGAAATTAGGACAATTAACCAAAATTCTATGGAAATAAATAAATAATTTAATCTAAAGAATTATATTTAAAATCCATAACATTCCATGGTTCTCTAACTAGGCTTTGCAAGTAGAGCTCTCAGCTTTAATCTCCACTAGTGACCATCCTAGAATGAGAAATTGATGATAAAATGCCTAATCTATCTCTCAATTCTCTTAATTTGATATAGAATGAACTTAAATGCTCTCATAAAATTATAAGATCTCTCAAATTACTATGAAATGCTCTCACTATTTTCTCAAAATGTTATGAAATTGCCTATAATGAGCATGGTTTGCATTCGAATTTTCTAGGATATCTTTATGCTTAGAAATGGCTTGTATTTATAGTAAAATCCCAAGGGTAGGGGGTAGAGTGAATTGATCAGGGGTTAATTCTTGGTTGAGTTTGATTTCTCAAATGGTTTTAAATAAGGGGACCATTTAAATGTTGTCCTCAAAGGGTGGGACAAAATGTGTGGATGAGATTTTAGAGGATAAATGAGAGGTTGAGATGCAAAATTGGAGTGATCCATGTGCAAGTGTGTTCTCAATTCTCATTGGCTCCTTTATTTGTTTTGAAAAGATATTAGGATTTTAATTAATTCAATCATTTAATTAATTTAGCCATGTAAGGAATAGGTTCAATTTGATTTTTTGATTTAAACAATACAATTAATTGATTAAAATCAATTGTATAATTTTGATTGATCCTTTTAGGCTTATATTTAATTATTTGATTTCACGATTAATTAATCCCTTGATTTAAATTTGATTTAATCCACTTTGAAAAATAAATGTCCATTTGAAATGATTTTGATTCATTTTGAAGCATTTGGCTGAGATTTGGAGATTTGGATGATACTAAGACACCTGGTCAAATTTGGGTGTCTACAAATGCCCCTCTTTGAATTGATGTGCAAAGCGCATTGATTCAAAGAAAATTGCATGTCCTGATCACTGATTTGATGTTGATTAATTGATTTGATAAGACCTAATCTAATACTGATAACCTAATTTGAAAATTTGATTTGAAACCCTGAATGATATGATGCACAAGTGATTTGATTGGATGATAAAAACTTGATTTGCAACTCTGATTTGAAATTCTGATTGGTAACTGATTCACAACTGATTTGATTTGATACAAAATTCCCTACTGATAAAAGTTTGAATTTTAATGCCCCAGATTTGATATAACATGTGATGTAGAATCCTGATTTGATGATATGATGATGCCCCCTCAGAAATGAAATAGATTGATCTCCAGATGAAAAACATGATAAGATTGATGAAAACAAGATCCAAGATTATTTCATTTCTGAAAACATTTGAATAATGAAGATATCACAACATGCCCTAGTTGTCAGAAAATGCAGATTAAAAGCCCATGGGGTAAAATTCTCTCCAAAACTAGGTCAAAATAGCTTAAATAGGTTTAAAAACCCAAATTTACTATTCATTTTCAGTTTTGACTATTGATATTTTGCTCTGGTCCTGTTGTGATTGAGAGAAATGGTGGTCCCCATCCGAGAGCATCGATTTGAGAGATTGGACTGATATTAGAGACCCCTTGACTAGGGACCTCTGGTGAGTGATTTGAACCTTCCTAGTGCATTTATTTCTAATTTGTTATAGCATTTATTATCATTTTTTATTCTTTTTAGAGTAGATTTAGCAAAATGTCGCATAGGAGATTTTGAATGACGCATAAGGTAGTTGAATGTCACTTCCGCATAGTAAAATAACACGTAGAAAGTGTTCAATGATGCATAGAAATTAGGTTAAAATGCACAACCCATGTTTAAAATTACGCGTAGGAAACCCTTTGAAAAAGTAGGTTTTTTAAATGTCACCTAGGACAGTTTGAATGTCACATAGGACTTGCAAATGTCGTGTATGTTGTAAAGCAGCACCTCTAAAACTTGTAATGATGTGTATGATGTTTTCATTGACGCGTAGCGTGAAATGACACTCCCACTCAATTAAGTGATGCGTATAAGGTAATTTGATGAAAACCTGATTTTAGATAAAACAAAATGTCGTCAATTGACCGGATTCCATGATGTTACTTAGTGTTTAGGATATCATAATAAAATCATACTAGTGAATGTTTGATATGTCAATCAGATTGATTAAAAGATATTTCCAAATTGATCCCTTCTCAAGATCTAGAGGTTAGGAACAATAGGTTGATACGCTCAAAAAAGAGAAAAGATAGATTTAATATGTTTGATTGAGTTAGAATGACCCACCAATAGAAAAATACTAATATAATTCACTTCATTTGTAAAATGTAGGCACATTACCGTAAGTTGTACGTATGGAGTGTAGCGACTTGGATATTTGATTTGGTTGATGAGCTTACCCTTCCAGAGAGACAGATTAGCAAGACATGTGGGCTCAGATTCCTTCTTGATCTCCCTCAGTTTCAGATAACCAAGGTCTATTAATAGATATGGCAGAGCGTTGGCACTCTTACCATAACGCCTTCCATCTCCCCCTCGACGAGATGACCATCACGCTAGAGGATGTATACAGACTTTTGAGGATCCTGACCCATATAGAGCAGGCTTATTATGATCAGGTCTATGATAGTAGCACCTGTAGACGAGTGTTCAGATACACCAGTATTGGAAATGAAAGCATCACATGGGCATAGTTTGCTTCATTTCCTACTTTTCTAGCATTGTTAGGAGCATTTGTTGGAGGACTTCTCTTACCAAACAAGAGAGGTCATGGATTTTTGGTTGGATGGGGCCGCATATTATAGGACTTGGTTGCTCATCCTCAGAGATTGGATTGGGGATCTTGCGTGCTAGCCCAAATATATCATGATTTACATAAGGTTGTGTACAAGTACAATGAAGCTTTATTAGCAAGTGCAGTTCTGCTATAGCTATGGACCTAGGAGCATATCCTGATTACCAAAACTATATCAACATGAGTGCGAGGTTGAGGATATCCTTTTTCTTTTCTATATGTTGGCATGATTGTCCAGCATTATCTAGGCAAGGCTGAGTTTTGGCATCAAATTATCGACGATATTTATCAGGTCATATGGAGACCATTCTTGGGTTGGGAGGGATGGAGAGAGGATGATGATGATCTTCCATATATGTTTTCCCCATGGTGGATTATAGGTTGATCACCACTTTGTATAGAGAGATTCTGCTTTGGGAGAGTTATCTAACAATTTGGTCATGTGCAGGATATGTCATAGGGTATGGCATTGTATGCTAGAGTGCAGACAGAGCGATCCATGTGGGGAGCTTAGGTAGATTATCAGTTTGCCTATGAAGAGATTGATTGGCTAGGTCACATTAGGTGGGATATGATGGAGCATGTGGCCAATGTAGGGATGTCCGTTGAGTATCGAGAGTGGTTTGCTCGACATAGATTTATGAGATTCACTGATCCAGCAGAGCCTATTCTGGATGTTAATGAGTTGTTTGATGATGATGGTGGAGATGGGGATGGGGTGGTGATGGAGGGAGACCACAGAGACAAAGGATACAGAGAGCACCTAAGGCTCTGTGGGTACAAAGAGCTACAGGACCTCGGATGCGGGGTCGACATGTGAGGGCTCGAGGTGGTGGGTTTGGACAGCCTATACAGAGGAAGGTATAGGTACTAGTGCAGAGAAAAGATCAGGCTATTCCAACTGTAGCTTGGGCTAGACAGAGATAGAGATAGGTACATGTAGCTAGACAGGTTCCCAAATAGGTTCCTATATAGGGTCAGGATCAGTAGAGACCAGCACCTCCTCGGGTAGATCCATAGAGTAGTGCAGCATAGGTTTAGGGTGCACCTTAGATCCATGTGATACCACAGGTACCATTATCACCGAAAGCACCATAGGCACCTCCAGTTCCTCCTATTGTTGATAGATTAGTACAGGATGTGAGAGGTTTACAGGTAGGGATGACTGTAGTTACTGGTCGATTGGATCATGTTACTACTATGCTATAGTAGTTCTTAGCTATGATGGCTCAGTTACCTAAGAGTGCTAGCACGAGTCAGGTACCACCTTCCACTCAGGATAGAGCAGGTGACAGGGGTCCTGATGGTTCAGGAGATTGATCAAGTGATGCTGGAGATGGATCAAGTGCCCCGGCTAGGTCTTGAGATATGAGCTTGATATCCAGATATTGCAGTGATGTATCATATGGATTTTTTATCAGGACTGGTGTATGGATTATTTTTTTGATGTATCTTTGATATACAGATTTGTTAGAGACATTTGACGATGGAAATTTATCTATGATCTTTGATTAACTTCCCTTTGATGTTGATTTGATGTGAGATTTCTTTATATGCAGATCTATATGATGCCTTTCTTTTATTATGCTATGGATGCAATTTCTTAGAATGTGACATAGATAGATGGGTGCAAATGATGTTTATGCAACTACTTCTATATGATTTAGATTTTATCATGATGTATGGTTTATGCAATGCAATGACATGGATGCAATACATAATGCAATGGTAAAATGAATGCAACTATCTTTTTGAAATTTTGATGTATGCATCTTAGTTTATGAAATGCAATTCTAAAAGATGAATGGATAAATGAATAATGATTAATGTAGTTGTTATTTTTATTTTCTCAAGATATGTAAAAAATTATGATTAATGACTAATGTTATAAATGGATGCAAAAGATAATCTCACATAATTTATTTGAAACCATTGAATTTAATGTAACCCACAAAATGATGAACCCCTTTGAACTTGGAATAAAACTCTAAATAATGCAATTAATCTAATATGAACATGCAATGCAATGCAACTAATGGTCACTAGAATTTTGTGAAAGAACTGCAAAAGAGATATATTTTCATCATTGAGCATTGTGGAACTAGGAGTCAATACAATCCTTACTGGTGCCACTACGACCATAAGAATATGAATATGACTTTCATCTTGTTGGGTAACCTCTTTTAGGAACCTAGTACAACCCTCACTAGTTGAATGACCAACTATGGGAATATGAATACCGGTTTCAACGGATTCAATGTTGCAAGTGGATTTTGGTATTAAGATATCGAAGATTGAAATAGCCAAGGTATCCTTTTGCATAAACAAACAAAGGTTGACCCTCCTTCCTATATGAATGTCCTCGATGGTTCTTTGATGACCATGTCATTAGACAAATTCACACAAGTTAAAGGATTTTCCTCCAAACAGTCACACAAAAGCCAAGAAAACATCATGTCTCCATCATCGCCAATCTAGTCAAAACATCATCGATTAGCTAAAAAGACATGAATCGTAAAAGTCAATGAAAAACTCATCAAAAATTTCAAGTGTATCGCAATGTAGCAAGATTTTCAAAAAGAATTCCAAACATTTTGATCATTTAGGGTTTTGTCAATTTTTAATCCTCATAAAATAAGTCAATGAAACTCAAGGATCATGTTGTAGGATCAAACTATTTAGGGTTGAACAATGATATCCATCAAAGGTTCCAAAAAATAACTCTCTCATTTGAAATCTAAAAATCTGCTTCTGTTGTGTGACCAAAATGTAGCACTTTTGAATCCATTTGGTACCAAAATATCCATGATGTTTGCCCCCAAGTGATAAATGTGATCAATGTGAAACTTAGAGAAACTAACCTAGAATGCAACAATGCAACTGAAAGGCTTTATTATTAGTATGCACAAATGACGGATGCAATGAGGATATACAAGATGAGATGATGAAATGCAATATGTACAAATGAAGCTAGGAAAGACCTAAGGGACAAAAGGCGCCTATTTCTAGGTTTTCACCTTTTTGGGATTATTGCTCTTTTTCTCTTTTTTGCTTTTTTTTGTTTTGCTACCAAGGTGCCTATTGCTAGGTTTTCACCAAGGCACTTTTCTCTTTTTTCAATTGTTTTTGATTTTTTTTTTTTTTAAATCGTCAAGGTGCCTATTTACTAGGTTTTCACCAAGACAACATTTTTTATTTTGCAATTTTTTTGACTTTCTTCATACTCAATTTTCTCCTTTTTCTGATTTTTTTGCTTTTCCATTATTTTTGGCTTTTTGTTCTTTCTGATTTTTTTGTATTTTAATCTTTTCTCCTTTATTTGGATTTTTTCTTTTTCTCATGTACAAAGAAGATGCTAACTCATCTGATACTCTCATCTAACACTCTTTCTTCTGATTCTCTTTCATCTGATTAGGTATGGAACCTCTTTAAATGGATGCTATTAATGGGTTCTTGCAACTCATCTCCGTCACAATTAGCTAGTTTGTATGTTCCCATTCCAAAAAAAAAAACAATTACAAAAGGACCAAGACAATTCACCTCCTATTTTCCTTTATTTTCCCTATCTGTCTGATTTTTAGGGTTTTCTCTTAACACTAAGTCCCCCACTAGAAAAGCTCTTGGTTTGATGTGCTTGTTGTATTTTCTTGAAATTTGATTATGATACACTTTCAAATGATCATCGGCCCCATAAACCAAGGAAAATGGTGTATCTCTTGTAGGTGTACAGATTCTAGTTCTATAGGCCCATAATGTCGGGTCTATCTGAAAGTGCCAATCTCTTCCTAACTTATCAACCGATCTTTTCAATATTTTGAGGATATTCTTGTTTGTAGCCTTGGCTTGTCCATTACCTTGAGGATAGTAAATGGAGGAAGAATGCTGAATAATATGAAATGTCTCACAAAGTTCATCCACATCCTTGTTTTTGAATTATTTTCCATTGTCCATAATGATGAGATGAGGAATACCATATCGAAAAATAATATGATAGAGGATAAACATGAATATTTTCTTTCTTGTGGCAGTTGTCAAAGGAATGACCTCTACCCACTTAGTGAAATATTCTATCACTGTGAGGATATATTTGTGTCCATTAGAAGATGGTGGGTAAATCATGCCAATTAGACCAAAACCCCATTGATAAAATGGCCATAGTGTGACAAAAGGATGCAATTCTTGTGTAGGTCTATGGATCATGTCCCTGTGATATTGGAATTTAGCAAAAACTTTCACAAATTGATAAGCATCTTTTTCTAAGGTTTTCCAAAAGTACCCCATGCGAAGGATTTTCTTTGCTAAATTTAATCCACTAGAATGTGACCCACAAATCCCCTCGTGGACATCTCTTAAAGCTAACCTTGATTCCTCTTCCTCTAGACATCTAAGGAATGTTCTGTCAAGACCCTTACGATACAATGTGTCTGATAGGATAGTATAACGAGCCGATTGTCTTATGAAATGTCATTTTTGGGCTCAGGTTTGGTCTAAAGGTAAGGCTTGGTTTTTAAGATAAGTATAAATTATTCCATACCAAGGTGAGTCATGTCCATTAAGAAGGGAAATTATTTGGGTATCGGGTATGTGAAATTCTATTTTTTCCAACTCTTCCACCAAGAATTTGTACCTCGCATTTTGATCAGGCATTTGGAGTAACGAAGCCAAAGTAGCCATTGCATCGGCTGCTCTATTTTTGTCTCTTGGTATTTCCTCAAAATTAATCAAAGCAAAATATTTTTTCAAATCATCCACCATCTTTTTATATGGCATCAATTTTTCATCTTTGGTGTTGTATTCATCACTGACTTGGTTGATGACTAATTTGTTAGAATACTTCAGAGATAATTGAGAGGGGGGGGTGAATCAGTTATCTGCAACTTTAAATCTTTATCTTATACTTATTAATCTAGATTGATACAAAGTAAATGCACATACAGATAACACTTTACACAACACATCAATTTGGTTACAGGGAAACCAAATGGTAAAAAACCCGGTGGGAATTAGTACCCATAAAGAACTATACTGTTTATAGTGATCCCTGTTAAAAGATCTTCCAACCCTATTAGGAGTTGTACATTACAATGCAGTAGTATAGTGACCTGGCTAAGGGTCGGACCCTGTTAGGAGTCTTTTACAATAACCCTGTTAGGGGTGGAGGACTCACTGTCCAAGCAATCACTGTCCAAGTGGTGAAGGCTACAACCTTCTAGTTATTTGATACACACTGTATCAACAAGATGAACTGTTGTTTGTGACACTACTTGTCTAATCAGTTCCTTTTATGTGTCAATTCTTTTACCTCTTGTAAAGCAATATAACAATCTAATCTATATTTTGAATTCTTCAACATAAACATCTATATTATCAACATATGATAAATATAGCTCTGATGTATCAACACTCTGCTCTGCTTGTCAATCTCTGACTTTCGCAACTCTTCTTATCACAAATAACCTTCTATAAGTACATACACCAAGTATGAGATCATGGGACCTGTAGGATGACTCTTCTTAACATCCTTTTCAGCTCTACTAAGTGTGCAAGCATAATTACAACCGCGCAAGTACTAACTAAATAGACGCGTCGCTTCACTAAGTCAGCTTCACCAAATTAATCATAAATTTGAAATCTTCTTGAAATATGTTTGGCACATTTAGATTAATATCAACAACTCATAACTCATTATGAATATACACATACATATCCTGAAGATAGGCACAACTTGATCAACACGTTACATATGTCAGCCTTAAACCGTTATTCTTCCAAAACTGTAACCGTCAATAACAAAATTACATATCTTTACTGAAACTCCATATCTGGGTCTGCGTGTATGAACATAGCATATTAAACATGTCAACAACATGTATCTATCCATGCTAGTCTTCATGTCATCATATTGATAAGTACACACAGAAGTACTACTATGTATTATATGTTGTCATCAATGACAAACATACAATCAATCAACTATTCAGAATCAAATCTCCAACAATCTCCCCCTTTGGCATTGATGGAAACATATGATATAAAAAAAACTTCTATTCATGGTGTCTTCTTTCTAATACAATCTTCTCAATATCCTCAACAAATATTCATCTATACTGCTGCAGTTTCATGTACTGTGTATTCTCTGACTACTCCCCCATTGTCATACTTTCCTACTGTGTTCCTTTACTCCCCCATAGTATAAGCTCCTTGTATGTGTTCCTTGTTTGTCTTGTTTTTACTGGTACATACTCCCCCATTGACATCAATGGCAAAAGGGTGCCATAAACCATTCTGCACAGGTACTACTCCAGAAGTAGAGTAGTCAACCATTCATCAGTCACACAGGACTGATGTACTTGCTACTTTTTCTAATCAAACTTAGGAGAGGGAATGACTCCCAGCTTCTCCCTTAGATACTCAAAAGTATCCTTTGCTAAAGGCTTCAAGAAAATGTCAACTAACTGATCTTTTGTGTTTACATAATCCAATGTCGCTTCCTTGTCTGCAACTTTTTCTCTCGGAAAGTGATACTTGATCTCTATGTGTTTTGTCTTTGCATGCATTATAGGGTTCTTAGACATGTTAATAGTACTGGTGTTGTCATAGTGAATAACAATAGGATAGTCAACCTGAATACCAAAGTCTTTAACTGTATGCACCCTAAAATGGTCGCCTAGACTTTGGGCCCCATTTCTCAACTTATCAAATCCCTGAATCAATATTTTCAAATATCAACAATATCAATTATATCAATTTCCTTGATCAAATCATAATCAATTC
>MU224014.1:479701-494341 GCA_018584345.1 Thuja plicata
ATTAAAGGAATTAAAAAATAGTGACATGTCCTCTTACATGGACTAGAGGACAAACACAAATAAGGATACCTTGGTTTATCCTTTTAATTACATATTTTCAACCAAGGAAAGATTAATTCTAACATTATCACTCTCTCTTACAAAATGAGAGTTGTATTTATGAGGGGAATGAGCACTTGATGGATTCCCATGTGTCTTAGGAGAGGTTGGTAGGTCAAATAAGGAAACATAATATTCCCCTACTCCCTTGGAATTGATTCTACATTTTTTTTCGAAGGTGTGCATCAATTCACTCATCTTTTGATATCGGTCCTTCTTAGCTTGTTCTCTTTCTTCTTTGGTAGGTTTCAAATTTTACATCTTCAATGTAGAAGTCTTAACTAAATTATCATGTGAATTTTGACCCTCATAACTCATCTTTTCCTTTCCCTTAGTTGATGTAGTTGAGTTAGTTTGATTAGGGTTTGAGATGGAGGTAGCATTTGATGTCAACTTCAAACTTTCCTCTTTATGTTCTTCATTAGTATCATTAGGGATGACTCCTTCCCTGTTGTGAGGAATATATAATTCATGACTTGGCTTCAATGTGTTGAAATATTGAAAAGGATTGGAATCTCCTTCAATTGTGATCTCCTCACCTTTATGTGGATATTTTATGCATTGGTGATAAGTACAAGGTCCACTTGCATCTCATGAATCCAAGGTCTTACCAATAAGATATTATAAGTTAATTTCATGTCAAGAACTTGATATATGGTATCTTTTTTGATAGGTCCCTCTTGGATAGGTAAAACAATCATGCCTTTTTAAGACCTTTCTTCCTCATCATAAGCCTTAATGGTGATTTTCTTCTTAGGGTTAATGGATGATTTGTATATCCCTAAAGACTTGACAAGGTTTAATGTGCAAATATTGAGACCAGCTCCCCCATCAATGAGAACTCTCTTAATCCTATGCCTTTGGATTAACACTTCTATATGCAAGGGTAAATTTTTAGGGTGGGTAATAGACATATCATCTTGTTCAGAGAATGAAAGACAATGAGGAGCTATGAGATGTCCTACCATATTTTGAAACTTATCCTCCTCCAAAGTTATAGGAACATTGGTTTCCACTAGGGCTTTTTCCAATATCTCTTTGTGATTAGGAGATAGTTTCAACAACTCCAAAATAGAGATTTGTGCTGGATTTTTATGCAATTGATCCACCAAACTATAAGGCTTTATTGAAGAAGATGTTGTTTTAGCCAAAGTAGTTGTTGAAGTAAGACCAAAAGTTTTAGGGGACTTCCTTGTAGGGTAAATATTGTTGCTTGCCCCCTAGTTACAACATTAAAGGTCTCTTGAATAGGTTTCTCTTTGATTACCACAACATTGATAGTACTATCATGTCCAGATAGGGAATTAATAGTATTGTCATAGGTATGGGCAAAGTTCACATTGTTGTTGCCTCTCGAATTGTTGCCATTGTTCCCTCCATTGTTTGAGTTGGAAGATTCACCCTTTTCATGTTTGTAGAATAGAGTCTTAAATGTCGTGTGATCTTCATTGTTTTGAGGGCCTTCTACTTTTATCACACCATTGTCAATTCGGTCTTGCACTACGTGTCTCAAACACATGCAATCATTTGTCTTTTGTCCTCGATTTATATGCTATTCACAATGAATAGACTCACTCCACCATGTAGGTTTGATTTGTGGTTCATATGGTTGAGCTCTAGGTAAGTCAATAAGCTTATTAGCAATGAGGGTTCTTAAGACCTTCTCAAGGGGTTCACCCAAAGGTGTGAATGCTCTTTTAGGAGTTGGTACAAAGAAAGGCTTAGGCTTGTTAGCACCTTGATTGTTTCCAAAGTTATTATTGTTATTGTTGTTGTTGAAAGGTACTTTGGGTTCTTGGGTCACATTATTAGCTTGACCAAATCCTTTGGTAAGATTAAAAGGGGTGGTCTTCAAATTTTTAGCCTCTTCAACTACATCATTCACCACTCCTTTATTATTATTCCTCATCCAAAACCGGTTATTGTTAGGAGGATTCATATTTTGGTTGTTATTAGAGGTATTGTTGTTATTGTTCTTATAAAGCTTTAGTTCTCCAATTTTGACCAATACCTATCCTGTGGTAACCCCATTCTCAATTAGGTCTTGGAAAGACCTAGGACATTGTAGTCTTAACTAGTAATTCATCTCATTAGTCAAGCTATTAATAAATATATCCATCTTGTCTTTTTTAGGTACACTTCGAGGGTATCTAGAAAATACCGCTCTCCATCGTTGTAAGAAAATTAGGAATCCTTCTCCCTCTTGTTTCTTGGTGTTACATAAATTTATCATTGTAACCTCATGTTTGATATTGTAGGAATAATGAGTCACAAATTTGGAGGCTAACTCTTCAAAAGTTTGGATGCCGGAGGGTAACTTCAAAAACCACTCCATGGCCATGCCTCCAAAACTTCTAGGAAACAACCTCATTATATAAGTCGTATCATGCATGAACTCTAGGCTCAATGTGCAAAATTACCTTAAGTGATCTTGAGGATTAGTTGTTTCCTCATACTTGTCATATTTAGGAAAGATAGCATTAGTTGGGAATGGAACCATAATTAATGTCTTATCAAACGAAAAAGGGCACAAAGCTTCAATAAAAAAGGGTTTAGGAACCCCACTTTGTTTCATCATGTCCAATTGCATTTGGAAGAGTTTGAATTGTTTGTTCATGATATCAATAGGATTAGCCTCAGCTTCTTCTTTTTTAAGTTGATTGACATCATAGTCATGGGGAAGTTTGAGACCCGTTTGAGCTAGGTCTAGGAAGTATTTTTCCTTATCTTTTTCCAACACTTTCTCCATGAGCTTCATGAAGAAGGGACTTTGCATTGCTTCATTGACCTTTTCATCAGTTTCTTCTTCATCATTAGGGTCAATGTTTCCCCCATTGTTATTATTTTTTAACCCTTGGTTGTTAGGGTCAGCATCTCCTCCTCCAAGATTATTGTTGTTCAACCCTTTGTTATTAGGGTCACCATTTCCTCCTCCATTATTATTAGTATTGTCGACCACACCACCTCCATTGTTGTTCGTATCCTTGTTAACGTGGTTAATCCGATTGGAGTCCATGTGTCCAAATGGGAAAAACATAGTTGTTTCTTCTTCTCTGATACGTTCATGTATTTGTCTTGAAGAAGCAAATGTGTCACTTGGAAAAGGAAGCTCTTGTCTTAGATAGGTTCCGTCCGGTTGCAAAGTATTCTTTATGTAGTGAGATCGTGTAAAAGTCGGCATGAGCATGAGTTACTTGAAAATAAGCTTTTATCTCACTTAAATGATCAATCCTTGGATGATTTTGCAAAATATCCAAAAAAGGAGGATTTTGCTCAATTTGAAAATACACAGAGGTAAAATCTCCAAAAGGGTATCAAAAAATGTAATTATCTTCTTTTCAAACTTTTGGGAAATATCCACTGTTTTCCCTTCTTTGTTTCTAGGCGTCACTTCCTTGTGTATAAGCATCACTGTAATGCTAGTACGTGTTGACTGGAATTAGTGTATGCAACACTCTGTAGTGAGTACGTGGTGTTTTCCTGTTGATAGGCATTTTTGAATTATTTCCAAGCGGCACTTTCCAGTGACTTACATGGTTTTTGACAAATGATAAGCATCATTTCAGTTGTTTACGCGTCACAAAATTGTTTGTAAGCATTACTTAATTTTTGATACGCGGCACTTCCCAGATCAAAGTTGACTTTTCAAATTTTTTTAGGTTTTAAAAGTTTAAGGTCTTTAATCAGATCTGTCAATGAAGATTCTTGCTTGACAATTAAGTACAAACTCAACACACACATCAAATTTGCACCATATCCCTAAAACAACATTAAAAGTGTATGTTCTCGGTCATTTTCACAAGTATATCACAAGAAAGTCTTCCAAGCAATCTACCTAGAGTCAAACAAATGTGGCTTTTAATAATGGCTCTAAAAAGGTAGTCTTACTATTTTAATGGGGTTTTAATAACACCTCCATTCTAACTCATGTCAAGTTCCTTTACCCCCTTGCGGGCTTCCTACACACATGAAAGTACAATTTTGTGCAATCCTGAAGGACTACTCGAGGAAGTGAGGATGACTTGCACACAACTTAGTCACTTTCCAATTAAGGTAAAGTGCATTTATTTATAGTGGGTTGGATGATATCATGGCTAAAGTGATTTTCTCCCACTTTGGGTCGTTCTCTCTCACCACCTTCGTAAAGGAATTCTCGGGAGGCAGGCCCTCTAAAGTTCTAATTTAATCTAGCATACATGGAAAGAAGAAAATGAACTTAGTCCAACAAGTTTGGGAATTTTATTCACTCAAAGAGTGAAGAGCATATCTCTATTGTCTTCCTTCATTCCAAACACCTCAAGCACTTTTTTGTTCTTTTTCAACCCCTTGACAAATGTTTGGTTAATTCCTTCCCTTTCTTTCTACCAAATGAATACGCACATGATAAGTGAACCAAACTTACATGAATTTGATTTTTCATTTCTTATTGTCTTCATATTCTCTTCTAATTGCTTGAGTAGAAGTTCTGACAGATCCAATTGAGTTCCTTTCTTCACAATCTTGTAAGTTGTATCCACTGCTCCGGATGCAATGTTGTTCATACTTCTAGCCTGAAAGAACTTGTTTCCCAAGACACATGCTCCAAATTTCATTTCATCATCATTGATGGTGGATACTCTCAGTCCTCTTCCATCCCATGTAGCTCATGTATTCTTCTCAATTTCAGCTTTAGACTGATGCTTCGATACCTTTACCTTGTTGGTTATTGTGTATCTAGTGACAGTGTACATCACATCCCTGGTTATCTATTTAGGCTCATCCAGCCATAACTTTCTGTCATGGATCCTACTTAATACTAATTGAATCCACTCGGTCTTAAATTCTTTTGGGAACAATAGGGAATTTGTGAGCCCTTTAACTTTGATGTGTTTGTGTTCTTCTTTGATAGTGCCATCATCTTTTCATAGCTTCCTGAAAGCTTGCTCAACCTCCAAGTCACCAATTTCTGCAATCTTGCAGTGTATGTATGCTCACACGTCTTCAGCAAGTAAAACTCTAGTTGGTATTCTTAAAAATGCTCCAGCATTGTCGGGTTGTGAGGCAACTTCTGGACATATCTTATAATGTGGTTCCTCATAGGTATTGTTCTTGATAAGATTGACCTTGTTCTTCTTAACATTCTTCATCTTGGCAGTTCTTGATGTGGTCGTCATTATTTCTGAAAATTAGGGCTTTTCCATAAATGATAAACAAAGTTCTCAGTTTATGCTTGGTACTTACTTTAACCTTTGTAGTTTTAAATGATCTGCTTGGAGTGCTTTGAAATGGGTTGGAGTCGCTCTACAATGTTGTCGCTTCTTTCTCTGCTCTGTTCACTTCGCTCAAATTGCTGGTGAAGAATGAAACCCTTCCGTCATTTATTTATAGACTTTTCCCTAAGTTGAGTAATTAATGCTCAACCACTTCTTAGTGTGTGAAGATGGAGTCATCGGTTGATACACTAACTTCTCTTTTGGTGATAATGTGATGCTTCAGGAAATTGTTAACTTGTTTCTTTTTACCAATGGGTTTTGATGTATTGCGAAGACAACTTTGTTGACTCACATGATTATCAATGGATCTCGATTTACATTAGAAATTTTTTCTTTTATATGTTAACCGATGATTCTTGGTTAGTGTAGGAAACTCAGCTTTGAATGTATACTGATGCATTTGGGTATGTATTGACCAACGGGATAGTTTTTACATAATAATAAAACGTAATACCACAGTGCATCTATTATCATGCTAATTTGGCATTTCAACTATGTATAATGGAACTGATGCAAAATATAACTTGGTATAATATAGTTCCATACTTACTTGTTCCTCTTAGGTGGGGGTGGTGATGTCACCAGATCCATTGGATAAGGTATCACCATTTTCATTGCTTGGTCCGTCTTCATTAGTGTTTGTAGCTTTCCTCCACATTTTGTTTCTGATCTTCCTGATGTCTTCAATGGTTTTTCCATTGGCAAAGGTGCTGGTCTCTGTCATTCGGTCTCTGCAGTCTTTCTTCAGATGATCGACTTTATGGCAGTGTAGACATGTCATTCTAGGGTTATTCTAGCCTCTATACTTTCTTGTCTATTATCTCATACAGTTTACAGCAATGTGACCAAATCTTCCACATGTTGTACAATTTGCCCATGTATTGTAATCCCATACATAGTGGTTACCGACTATTTTCAATTGATAGGAATATTCTTGACCTTTAATCTTCCATGCTTTCTTTCTCTTCTTCCAGGATTCAAGAGTTGTGTGCCCATGCATTTTGCAAGTAGGACAGTATTTGTCCATGTAGGTTTCCTTCTTTGGTTGTTTCATCTCAGATTTACATTCATATGCTTTATGTCCTTTCTTGTTACATTTATAAAAAATTCTTATGAATGAAGATGTAGATCTAGGAATACCTTTCATTTTTCTCCTGCAAACATTTGATGTGTGGCCTTGATTTCCACATTGATTGCATGTTGACTTTCTTGGTCTTGGATTTGCATAGACATTCTTTGGATCAGTTTGATTGAGCGATTCTCCATTCTCGGTATAGCCTAGATCATTGTTGTTTTTGACTCTTTGTTGTCCATCAAGAAAATATCCATTCTTTTAATTCATTCTTTAGCTCTCTTGATAATCTCATTATGTTGTTGCTGAATTCTGAGTTCTTGTTTCAATTTTTCATTTTCTTCCCTTAGCTCACTAATAGCTTCTATTCTTTCAATGAGTTCTGTATTCATTATGTTTGCCTCTTGACTCATAAGAATAATCTGATTTGTTATCTCATGATGATGTTCTGTTAGTCTTTGTATTTCAGTCTCTTTCTCTTGTAGCTTTTCAGTAATCTTCCTCCTATCATAAATAGCTAGTATTCTTTCTTTCTCAACTTGTCTAGCATTGTTCATGACATCAATCATTCTTACCATTTGTGTATCTTGACCGATTTGCAGAGATTTCACTCGTCCAACCAGATGTTGATTGATTTCATTTAAGCTTGTGATGCTTTCTTTTGATGTTTCTGATGCTTTGCTAGTTGTTGATTCTGAAGACTCAAAGAAATCAGGTATCTCTTCCTCATGGTAATTTGTTTCATTACAACAAGATGCCATAATATTTATTTCATCTAACAGCTATATCATCTTGATTATAGCTTCTTTATACTGCTCATAGAAGATCTGAATTTCTAGTTTCTTATTCTCAATAGTTTTCTCAAGTCTATACTTCTCCATTGTATGATATTTTCTCTTAAGTCTTTAAGCTTTCCAAATAAGAGAACTAGGCTCTGATACCAATTTTTGGAAATAATGGGAAGTGTGTACTAAGAGGGGAGGGGTGAATTAGTACCTATAAAACTTTTACCTCTATTTAACCTTTATCCATTATGTAATCAATTGTATTGCCAACCATTTGTTCTAAACTATCTTTGTGTAATTTATATCAATTATTTAACTTTAACAAAAATTTATACATTCATAGAAACATTCATGAAAGTAATTGACTCATAACACAAGATATGATAACACAAAAAACCTTTGTAAGAAGGTAAAAACTGCAGTGGGGATGGCACCACAAATTCTTCACTACCTATAGATTGGAAGGGGACGGCTAAGGCTTACAATTTTGATCACTTCTGATGATCTTCCTTGTTAGGAGTATACGGGGAGAATGGTTAAGGTCTACTCTATTAAGAGCTTTAGCAACACTATTTAGTGTGCACTCGATTAAGAGATTTACAATAGGATTGTTAAATTCACCTTCCTTGAAAGGATTTCTTCTATTTGCTACACTTGTTAGAATGCAGACAAAAATACTCATTGAATTGAGTGTATGCAATCTAACTATTCCTGATTACATATCCATTACAATTCACATGTATAATTGTATCACCTATTGTGATTGATTAATACCTCTATTGCTCGATAGCCTCTATTCATGGTTCTTGATAACCAATTTCATCTTTTGTTGTTCTACTTCTTGAAACTATCAGTATGATCCATAGATGTGCTCGTAGGCTTCATTTTTCATCTCATCTAGTCTAATAGAATAATTACAACATCTATTTATAAGATAGATTGACCTAATGTAGTTTCACGTATTACAAAACTGACTCTATGATCAAAGGTTTACAACTTGACCTTGATCTCCTACTCTGTATGTTTCTAATCAGTTAGACTGATTAAAATGGTTACAATAATGTTGCTTGTCCCTTAAGTAATGGTTTTGAAAACAAATCAAGATTCTATAAATAGAATATACCTATTTTATTTGACGTGGAAGTCAGATCCACTTTTTTGGGTTGTAATTGACTTTCGGTGTCTGATGCTCGGTATGCTCTAAAATCAGTTTGACTGTCTTTTAGTTTTCACTATGTTCTACTTTTCAGGTTCCTCTGTCGGTTTACTCCTGTCGGGTTCCTCTTTATCATCTTTGATTTTCTTTTTTGGTTTACACTGTAGAACTTGACTCTCCGTGTAGTATACCCAATAGTTTAAACAACTTGTTTTCTCATTGCATTCTAATGGAAAAAATTTATGTTTATCACTATTAGGGTCTACCCAGTAATGGGATTTACACTTCCTCTTAATACAATAAAACTTATTACAATTTTTTTGTGCAAATTCAACAATCAAATGTTGTTCAAACTCGTTATGCTCAGTGATATCATTACCTCATACTACACTAGGTAATATCAAACTTATCCATTATTTTTCTTATAATAGTTCTCTACTCAGTTCTTCTCTATCTCTGTCATTGTCTCATACATGCTCAGCCTCTGCTCAATCTCTTTCTCTCACTCTTACTCTTTGTTATTTTTACTCTGAACTTTTATATGATATTTTAGGTGGTGGAAAATTTCTAGGTCTTTCTCCTTCAACGGTGTAGGTTAAGCAGTGCAATGCTGGTTTCATTCCCAATGCATTATTCCTCTTATATTTTATTGGTGGATCTGCCTCGTGATCATGTGCATTAGGTGTTTACAATCCCAATGTTCTAACTAACGCTTACCTTAGACTCTATAAAACATCCAGTGCTCAGTGTCCAAATTAAATGTATCTAGATTGAATAGTTATGCCAGCTTTGTGATACAAGGTAACATGATTTGTTTTTGCTCAGTGACATAGTATTTTCTACTTGATAACTATCTCTCCTTAGTAACTATCATTTCTCGGTGACTAACTCTACTCGGTGGTTAACTTCCTTTGCTTTACCAATTGTCTTTTTACTCTTTACCAATTGACTCTATTAACTCCTTTTCCTTTCACTGAATGATTCTTATGATCAATATGACTTTGACAAAAACTAATGGTCCAACATAATAGCTCTTAGGAATAACAATCTCCCCCTTTGACATTAGTTTGGCATTTTGATAAATACTTCAAAGTCATCAAATTTTGAACACATACCTTATAACTAATAACTCATACCTTATAAATCATAGCTCATAACTCCCCCTTTGATAACGCTTCCTATATACTATGTACAAACATACACATATATCTCCCTTTGTACTTATACAATATATATTCCTCTTTTTTGACAAATATGCCAAAAAACAAAATTACTTAGTGTTCTCAGTAGGATATACCTATACCTTATCAAAAATATGTGGGTACCTCTTTGTTCCATTAGCTAGAATGACTCTCGTGCCTCCTTCAATGTTTCAAGTACAAAAATTTGAGCATCAACATCAGCTTCCAATCCAATGATGGTGTCCAGTGAACTTATTAGTAATAACTGAGAGGGGGGGTGAATCAGTGGCCTTAAAAATTTTATCCTTTAATATTTAACCACCAATCAATACACCTCAGATTATTAAGTCCCTACAAGATGCATGCCATGAAATACTTATAATATTTGACCGTCTGTCGGTTTACCTTGTCTGTCCTTATTCTCCTTGATAATTGATAAGTAGTAAAACTATTTACCGATACTCAGTAAATATGCAGAGTATACCAATCAATCCAGAAATGCATATGTGAAATATAAAATAGTAAAGTAATAAACCATACACACATAACACATGGATTTTAATGTGGAAACCCTATTAAGGGAAAAATCACTGGGACCGGTACCCCAAATTTTCACTCTTCTGAAGTGAGCCTTGTTAGGATCCAACCCTGTTAAAGGTTACAAACAACCCTATTAAAGGTTAAAAACACGCTGTTAGGTGCGACCTTGTTAGAGGATTTTATACATAGAGGTTGTCACTTAGCATCTAGCATCTATTTTGCTACCATCCTTGAATCAGCCTTCTTTTTAGACTGTCAATAGGCTTTAGGAAAATCTTGCTACCATCCTTGAATCAACCTTCTTCTTAGGTTGTCAATAGGATTTATGCAATTTCAATGCTACTTTCATGAATCAACCTTTTTGGCAATCTATTAGGATATACCTCAATTATAGTAGACGGTTAAGTCCTACTCTGTTAAGAGACTTGATGCTTCAATGGTTAAACTGAAACATTATGACTTATTTCTAATGCAACTTGAATTGTAGATTTTTAGATCTATTTAAGTACAATACCTCTCTGACCAATGTATCAATTCAATTCTTTGTGCTCCACACTTTTTGCTCTATGATGTTGTGCTTCACTATTCGTCGGTGTCTGCAGAATTCTTTAGCTCTCCTTCAGCTTGATTGATCAAGACTGTATGAAGTTATCCTTCACCAGTTTCTCTTCAGCATCCTCTTTCTATTCACTCCCCTTCCATGTATGTGATTGATTGTGATTACAAAAATGAATTATGCTTGTCTCTTATATAGACATGATGTTCCTTAATTCTTGATTATTGATTCTTGGCGTGAAAAACAATCCAGCCAATTTGATTTACAGCTTTCACTCCTGATTTATCTTGTAGTTATCTTCTTGCCAACTGTACAAATCTTCTTTAAATCAATTACTTAACTCTGGTTGAACAAAACAAATAAAACAACCAGTTAAGTCTATCCTTAAGCTCTGCCAGCTAGATATTTTATCATTTTTTGAACTCTCTGTTCTGTCGGTCAACTCTACAGTTAGTCATCGGTGACAACTGCCAGTTCCGTCAGTGTAACTCCAGTTAGCTTTGCGATCTCCGTCCGTCGGGCATCATTGGATTTTACTCATTAGGTATCACTATGATTTTTCTTCATCAGGCAACACCGTCATCTGCTCATTGGGCATCACTGTGACTTTTTCTTTGCCTTACCGATGGTGTGCACTTTGTCGGTGTTGTTTGTCACTTAGTGAATACTTGAATTTTATGCATTGTTGAAAGCATAATCTCTATTCCATTGATTCTCTAAAGTCTTTGGCATTATGTACATGACTGTACAGATGATATCAAGTTGACATCAATGACAATACAAACCATTAACTGTTTTAATGTCTTGCATCATCTTCAACTTAACATTATCAAACATTCAATCAGTTACATGTCATTAGAACTGCCATCAGGAGTATTGACCAAATCCATGGCCTTCTTAAAATGCTTTTGCATTGATGCAATGTGGGGAATCAAAATTTCTTGCAGCTAAAGAAGTTCCATCCTTATCTTATTTTCTTCTTGTCTAAGCTCTTGTTGCATTCCCATTAAATGTTTCAACCTTAATTAGTATAATTGTAGAGTTCTAGGCTTGGTAGTTACAGTTTTTCAGTTGCTCGGTCAGCTCTTGTTCAAAACATTCATCTTTCTTCCTTATATCCTTAGTGAATTGGGAAATTGAACAAAATTTATGAAATAATGAAAAATATCAGACAAATTATTCTCAATATATGTACAACCCTAAGAAAATGATACCTTATCTAGTGCAATGTTGTTCAGAATGGTTTCAATCATTTTTAGTTCCATCTTCTTCTCATGAACCTTCATCATATAGTCATTAGTGGCTTGGTTTGCTTCTCTAACTTGCTGCACTAGTCCTTCCACTTGATTAATATGATTGCCTATCTTATATATATTTTCATCCAGGACAATCTCCTATAGTACATCTTTAACACTTTCAAGTACAATGGTCTTATTTTTCTTATTTAAAAGGTTGTCTTGTTCTGCTTTCTGCCTCAGTAACTTTGAATATTCATATAATGCTTTGGGTTTGAGAGTAGTGACATCTACCTTTGGTACAATGATTATTTGACTTAGGTAAGCTTGCTTCCTCTTCTTTGATTTCTTATTTTAATCAAAACACTTTCACTAGTAGACAAGTTTGGGGAAAGAGATGCCTTCAATGCATTGGATGTAGTCTTTGTAGTGTTAATGATGCTTTCTGTATTCTTATCTTCTTTCTTCTCTTGCGTCTCTTCCTTCTTCTCTTCCTCTTGTTTCTCTTCCTTCTTATCTTCATCACTTTTCTCTTCTTCTTGTTTCTTTTCCTTATTTGCTTCATATATCTTCTCCTCTTCTTGATCTTTTGGTGTGTCATTTACTTGTTCTTGTTGTTGTCCTACATTCTCCATAGAGGGAACTGACTCAGTGTTCTATTCTTTGATGGTCTCAGTATCCTTAGGCTCCTCAATTGTATTGTGTTTTGTTTCCTTTTGGGGTTCTGTAGCCTTCTCTTATGTATCCATAAAAAAAATTAGATATATCGTCATGACTTGTGGGATAATCTCATACTTGTTCCTATACAAGGGTCATGATTTTATCAGTAGTAGCCTTATCATATATATATCCATCGGTTATGCATCTTGTTCTTTTGTGGCCATGACATCTTCATCTTGTGAAATGTCATCTGTTGGATCCTTGTCATTGATGTCTTCCATAAGAACTTCATATTTTTTAATTGTTAATTCAATAGGATTGGACTTACCTTGATCATCTTTTACACTTTCATTAGTTTGATCATCCTTTCCTTGCTCTTCTTGTGACTTGGTTGGATTTATTCCAAAAAAATATCTCCATTTTTCATCAGTCTCTTTATGTACTAATTCCAAGTCTCCTACCATAATCCTCAAAGATCTCCCCTTAACAAGAAATTGGTTGGACAAGTTCTTCAATGCTTCTCCAATCTCAATCATAGATAACTCCGGTATGGTGTGTACCATATATCTTTCCCTTATTTGTTTTTCATAATTCATTGCATACTTCCATCTAGCATCAATCTTGTTGTATAACTCAATAGGTAACTTATCAACAACTTCTAAATGTGTATACCTAAATTTCTATAGTGTAAGGACAACTACATCTTCAATTTTCACCTTATTTTCTTTACTCTTTTTTTCATACATAGAAAATCTCATCACTCCAATCCTCCATTCACCTTTAGTAACTCAAGAAATTCATCTAGAATTTTTGGTGGTTGGGATTGGTTACTCATGACCTTGAATTTAATTAAATCTCCGTAATCAGTCTCACTATTTGGTGTTAGCTTCAGCTTTCTCCTTGGTTTTTTAGTTGTCTTCTTCCCTCTAATATAAGTTTGGGTTCTCGGTAACTCAACCTTGGGTTTCTTCTATCCTCTCGGTGTAATAGAATATCTTTTAGTTCTTCTTGTGCCTCTTATGCTCGGTGATGCTTTCATCACTTGTGGTTTCTTCTCTTTCTAAACAGATGGATCTTTTGTTTCTTCCTCAGAGCTAACTGCAATATTCTTAGTCAAATCAACAATCATTTTACTTGATTTTCTTTATTCTTTGGGCTTTAAATGTCTTTCTTGATTCTCTCTTTAACTTCCTCATAGGTTCCATACCGATTTTCCCTTTTGTCAACAAGTTTGGCTAGTAAATATTCAATTTGTTATGAAGAAATATTGTTGGAATTATTGGAATGATGTATTGAGAGGGGAGGGGTGAATCAGTACCTCTAAAACTTTTTATGTGATTGGCCCATTAACCTTTGTGTCATCAGATTTGTATATACATATCTATCTAATCATCTTTGCTTATGTATGTGTAATCATAATATAAGTTTTTTACATGTATAAACATTCAAGAAATGTACATGAAAGTAAATAACACATAACACATGATATGATATCGTAAAAAACTCCAGTTAGGAAGTAAAAACTGCAGTGGGGATGTCTACCCACAAAACTTCACTATCTACAGATAAGAAGGGAGTCGGTAAAGGCTTACAATTGATCACTTCTGATGATCTACCCTGTTAGGAGTATTAGAGTGGAGACCTGTTAGGATCTACTTTGTTTGAAGCTTTAGCAACACCGTTAGGTGTGCACTCTGTTAAGAGATTTATCAAAGAACGGTTAAGTCCACCTTCTACAAAAGGATTTTTGTTGTGATGCACTTGTTAGAATGCAACTACAATATAAATGTTGATCTGATAGTGAATGCAATCTCTAATTGCTGATAACAGATCCTGTATGGCTTACAATGTATATGTAATCACCTTGAGTGATTGAGTAATACCTTGTCTCTGCTCGTCGGTAGCCTTCTTGTGTTCTTGATAACTGGTGTGATCTGTTTGTGAACTTTGCATGAATTTTCTTCTTCGGCTTAGATTCTCTCCATGGCTACTATCATTTGTCAAAATGATTACAAGTCTCTCTTTATTACAAATGATTGAACATCTATTTATACTAGTTTCTAGCTCTATTCTTGATTCACGCTTTTCAAATTAACTCTAGATC
>MU224014.1:549751-563341 GCA_018584345.1 Thuja plicata
AGGGGGCAGAGATAGGGATAGAAAGAGGGAGAGGTGCAGAGGGAAGAGTAAGAGATAGTGTAAGGAGATAGAGAGAGGTGTGGAGATGGAGATTGTGAAGAAGAGGGATATGGACGAGAGAGAGAGAGAGAGAGAGAGAGAGTATGTAAATATATAAAGAGGAGAGAATGAGAGATATAACGATAGAGTAAAAAGTGATAGAGAAAGAGGTAGAAATGGGGAGATATATAGGGATAGAGAGTGATAGAGAGGGAAACATAGATATATAGATGGTGAGATATATTGATACAGAGATAAGGAGATCTAGAGAGGATGAAACAAAGGGACAAATACTTAAATGACCTTTCCATAACTCTACGGCGTTCCCATTGCACACTAAGGTGCAATTGCTAGTTATAGAAGGCCTTTAGATGCAGATTTCGATGTGGCTCAAGTATTGAAAGTCTCACTTTCTATGGTGTTGGTGCATTTTTATCCCCTGGCGGGCAAACTGATTTGTCACGCCTCCGTATAATTTCCCTCGACTGTAATGGTGAGGTCGCTATGTTTGTGCAAGTCGTGAACGTCTCAAAAATTGATGATTTTAGGGATTTCACCTCCCCTTCACAACTCACCACTTTGGTTCCCTCTGATACTTATGAGAATGGAATTACTAAATCCCCTTTGCTTATGATTCAGGTAAATTTAACTTAAAAGGTTTATTGGAAGGATCTGTTACATTCAATGGCTCAGCTCAAACTAAATTTAAAATGATCTACTAAGGAGCCATTTATAGGAGAATATAAAAAGTGACCTATAAGGAACCATTTAAATTTTTTTTATAAGAGATAGTTTTTCTAGTTTCTATTACACCATTTAGATCTATCTATATATACAATGAAGCATTCAATCTTTCTATAAATTTTGAATATGGTAAAGATGTATGGAAAATGAATATTTAGTTACATCATTTATATTTTGTTTTAGTTCTGGGGAAAAGATGGATGGGCGTTGAATATTTTACGTTAAAGTAGAATAAATATTTATATTTTCAGTGTGGATGAGGTTTAGAATTTTGATGTACAAAAAGATGAATAAATGGAATAAATATTTATATTTTTAGTGTGGATGAGGTGTAGAATTTTGATTCTTGGATTTGGAAATGACTGTACCCCAAACATCTAAATTTACTTTTGTGGTTATGGATTTAAAGTTTGATAGTCTCCAAATCAGTTTCTGGGTTTTAAGAATTGGTTGTGCATCAAAATAAATCAGTTTGTTGTCAAGTTTGGATTCAGGTTTCAAAGAACTAGTTATGCATTCAAATAAATCAGTTTAATGTCAATTTTATATAGAATCATGACCATCCCATTCCCCTTTATTCTCAAGCGTGTACATAAATTGACCTCATATGTATTTGCCCTATCATTCTCCCTGCCAAAACCATCTTCTAAAATAACACAATCATGACCATCTCATTCCCCTTTGTTCTCAATATTATACATGAATTGACCTCATATGTATCTGCCCTATCATTCTCCCTGCCAAAACCATCTTCTAAAATAACACATTCATGACCATCCCATTCCCCTTTGTTCTCAAGCTTGTACATGAATTGACCTTGTATGTATCTGCCCTGTCATTTTCCCTGCCAAAACCATCTTCTAAAATAACACAATCATGACCATTCTATTCCCCTTTGTTCTCAAGCTTGTACATGAGTTGACCTCATATGTTGATGCAGGAGCATCCTAGGATCCTTGGCAATCCTGCACAACCAAAAATATGCTTTCTTTTAGCTTGTTTAGAGATTACTCGGTGAAACACTTTTGTTTCTCTGTTGTTCAGGTTTTGTCGCTTGGGCATGCTTGTTTTCTGATGCTTGGGACTGTCACTCGGGCATGCTTGTAGTTTTCTTCACACTTGGGTTTTGTTCCTGTTGCTTGGGTTCTTCTTTGCCTGAGGCTCTCTGTTGCTTGGTCAACCTTTTCCCGAGATGTTTATTTTGGAGTTGGATTTATTGGCTGAATTCTGCATTTAATTTTGATTGCGACATTGATTGTGGATTGTGTGGACCTAAATCTGGGTCGGGGTTTCTCCAATGATTATTTTGAAGGCTGAACTAGTTGGTTGCCTTTGTATTTAAGTTGTAATATGTTCTTAGCTTAGGGGTGAGATTTGGGGGGAAGGCAGATCAGGTGTTGGATCTAAAAATCTGGATCATGAATGTATGTGTTGCAGAAGATCTGTATTAGATCTTAATTTTATCTTTGTAATTGGCCGTAATCGGGAAGGCCTTACAGCCCGACATGTTGAATGTAATTGAGATTTGAGATAATAAACTGAATGTTGATTATATTTCTATGTATCTAGTTGTTTTTGCCATTGTATTTATTTGCTACAAGTTTGGATAATCCTTCATTGGATCCTCCTTCCTTGATTGCGTCAGGTGGTATCAGAACATAGTTTCAATCACTGGAGAAGGAGTTAGGTTTCCAATTGCTGGAGATTTGTGGAGCAAAGATGCCTCCAAAGAAAATTTGTAAGATCACAGAGGAAGAACCGAAGGAGGAGTTCAGTCTTGAAGATTTTTGAGCTTTGCAGAAGCAAGTGCAAGATCTGCGAGAGGAGTTACAAAAGAAGAATGTGTCTAGAGAAAGAAGAAGTAATGGTGAGGAGTCTGATGAAGAAGATCATTTTGAAGAAGCTGAAGAAGATGTCAGATATCCAAGAGAGGCTAGATTTATGCGATCTATGTCTAAAATTGGGAAAAGACCTAAGATTAAAGTTTCTACATTTGCTGGAAGCCTTAGGGCAGAAGAATTGATCAATTGGATTAATGAGATGGATGAATACTTTGAGTATGCAGAAGTAGAAGACCCTAATAGAGTTAGGTTTGCGAAGACAAAGCTGAAAGGTCATGCAAACATATGGTGGAGAGAAGTTCAATAGGAAAGAAATCAGAGAGGTAAAGACAAGATCATCAGATGGAACATAATGGTTGAAAAGTTGAAGAAGCAATTCATTCCAGTGGATTATGAATTGGAGATGTTCAAGAAGATGCAAGGTTTGAGGCAGACAAAAAAATCAGTACAAGAGTATACTGAAGAGTTTTATAGGATTCTAATTAGGATTGGACATTCAAAAGCTAACAAGGAGAAAGTTGCTAGATATATCTATGGCTTGAAACCTAGTATTCAGGAAGAGTTACTTACTGTTCGGATGACAACTATAGGAGATTCTTATTAGATGACATTGAAGATTGAGGAGAAGTTGAAAAAAAAGTTTGAAAGAAGGTCCAAAATAATAGAAGTCGAGGTGGTAAGACTGATGACAAAACTGTTGAGTGTAAGGTGGTAGATAATCCTAAGCAAACAGAGGTAGGATCTAGCAACTTAGTCAAAACCCTAAGGATTACAATCGTGGGTATGGAAGAAGAGGAAGAAGTGATTTCACTGGTACTTGTTTTCAGTGTGGTGAAAAGGGACATAGGGCTTGGTCATGTCCTCAAAAGAAGTTCACTCTGACAACTGAAGAGAACTCAGTGAATGTTGTAGAAGAAGGTGAAGTTATGATCACTAGAAGGCTAGCCACATGTATTAATGAACAAATTCAGAGAAGGAACCTATTTAGAGCCAGATGTAAATGCAAGGACAAGGTATGTAATATCATAATTGATGGTGGCAGTTCTGATAATTTTGTTTCATAAGAGATGGTTAGTAAGTTAAATTTGGGAAGAAGAAAACATCTTAATCCTTATCAGATTAGTTGGATACAAGATGCATCTAACGTTATGGTTGAGGAGCAATGCCTTGTTAATTTTAAGATTGGATCTTATTATGACGAGATACTGTGTGATATATTACCTATGGATGCTTGTCACCTGCTGCTCTGTAGACCTTGGCAGTTTGACAGACATGTTATTTTTAATGGTCGTGCAAATACCTATGTGGTGAGGCAGGGTGAATCCAAGCATAAACTGCTATCTTTGCAGGACGTAGGGACTAAGGGATGTGGAGTTATCAGGTGTTTTCTGAATGATAGTGATAAACATGAGGAGAAGAGAATTGATGATCTTATGGGTAGAAGGAAGGAGAATATAAAGAAAGAAGAGAATGAGACTTCTAAGGAACTTGTAGAATTGAAGAAATAGATAAAAGTTTTGGCTGAGATAGTTCATCATATGTTAGCACTAGTGACACAGTGAGATGCAGATGGTACCAAGTTGATCATTCAGTCAAATGAGGAGGTGGTTCATCAAAACACTAGTGGTAAGGATGATCAATGTCAACTACTATCAGTTGCAGGCAAAAGATGTGAGAAGGGTGCAGGACTGATGAATTTGTCAAAGGAGGCAATGAATAGAGTCAAGATAGCATGGGATTAAGGGCAAGAAGAGATATGGGTTAAGAACAAGTATGGAGTACCTGTTCTAATTCCCTTGAGATGTTCATGATTCCTTTATGGGAATATATTCTTTACCTGGGGTGTTTGATGCAGGAACATCCTAGGATCCTTGGCAATCCTGCACAACCAAAAATATGCTTTCTTCTAGCTTGTTTGGAGATTGCTCGGTGAAACACTTTTGTTTCTTTGTTGTTCGGGTTCTATCGCTCAGGCATGCTTGTTTTCTGACGCTCGGGACTGTCGCTCGGGCATGCTTGTAGCTTTCTTCTAACACTCAGGTTTGTTCCTGTTGCTCGGGTTCTTCTTTTCCCGAGGCTCTCTGTTGCTCGGTCAACCTTTACCCGAGATGTTTATTTCGGAGTTGGATTTGTTGGATGACTTCTGCATTTAATTTTGAATGCGACATTGATTGTGGATCTTTCATTGGGGATTGTGTGGACCTAAATATGGGTCGGGGGTTTCTCCAATGATTATTTTGAAGGCCGACCTAGTTGGTTGCCTTTGTATTTAAGTTGTAATATGTTATTAGCTTAGGGGTGAGATTTGTGGGGAAGGTAGATTAGGTGTTAGATCTGAAAATCTGGATCATGAATGTATGTGTTGCAGAAGGTCTGTATTAGATCTTAATTCTATCTTTGTAATTGGCCGTAACCGGGAAGGCCTTACATCTTGACATGTTGAATGTAATTGAGATTTGAGAGAATAAACTGAATGTTGATTATATTTCTGTGTATTTGGTTGTTTCCATTGTTGTATGTATTTGCTACAAGTTTGGATAATCCTTCATTGGATCCTCCATCCTTGATTGCGTCATATGTATCTATCCTATCATTCTCCCTACCGAAACCATCTTCTAAAATAACACAATCATCCTCCTCACTGTCAAATATGTGCAACTTTCTCAAATGAATATCGTTGTTTTGCAAAGGAAAATGTACTATACAACTACATGGCCATGGGAAGAAGTTGATACAACAATAATTGGTCATATAAAGAAGCTTGTGGAGATGGAGTTGAAGAGCAGAAAATAAGAATTGAAGAGGTTTATAATGGAAAGTGAAGAAATAGGGATGAAATTTGAAATATCAATTTTTCGAGTTCTGGTGGACGAGCTTCTCCTTGATCTTGTTGCATTCTAATCGTTAGAATTCTTTTTCTAAAGCTCTTGACAAAGCTTTGGAATGAGGATATACTAAAAGGATGAGATTCTTTGTTGTTGTAGATTAATAGTATTTGATTTTCAATTGATGTATCATTAAATGTTTTTCCTTAAGAACTTAAAGGAATATTGAAATATAAAATAATGTTCTTATTGGCAGCGTAGAGCTTCATGTGCATCTTTGTTTCTATTCCTGGTTAACATAATGTAAACAACAGGAAAATATTAATTAGTAGAGTGTAATCAATTAGCATCTTTAAATTATATTATTTTTAATAGTTTCTTTTATTAATGTATCATAACTATAATAAGAATATGATTACACACAATTTATTTAAAAAAGGATGTAAGATGATTTAAAAGATCTCTATTTGTGCATTTCTATTGCAGTTCTAAATGTCCACATGCATGTTACAAACGTCACAATCCAGAAGCAAATGATTACATTCACATGTACATGTTGTCAAGGTAATAATAAGAATAATATTTTTGTTGCAACTATCAATCAATTGTGTTGTGTCACTCAGATTTGAATTAATTATGTAGGGAACAATGGGTCAAACTACCAGGATGACATGTAAAGGTTTGGCAAGAACAACTATTGTTATATTGCTATCCACGATTAACTGTGTAGATTTTGAGTCAAGCTCATTAACCCATGATTCATGAGTGATGGTTCACAAGATCCCATCTTTCATGAGAATGAATGGAACACTTAGGACTCACTGCATCTAAGTGATGCTCAACCACATTTGCAAAACCTTCCGTAAGTTTTGTGCCTTCTGAACCATTCATTAGAAAACCCCTTAAGATCATCAATTGATAATAAGCTCATCAATTGATAAGTAGGAGATAATTTCCACAATAAGTCAAACTGTCATATTGCTATTAGGATTCAACTGTGTAGATTTTGAGTCAATCTCTTTGACGCGTGAATTTGATTCAACAGTGTAGATTTTGAGTCAAACTCATTATCTCCTACTTATCAAGAAATATGTGTAACATAGAAATGAAAGATAAAATTTAGAATTATATTAGTCATGGAATGTGTTTTGTTTTATACTTTTTTTTTTAAACTTTTATAAATATTTGTTATTTGATTATGTTTTTAGTTTATACAAATTTTATATTATATGTTGAAATTTATTTTAGTATTTTAATATTTATATTATATTTTATGTAAAGTAAATATTAAATATATTTAATAAGGTTGTATTTTGAATTGAATGTAAGTCATTTTTCTTTATCAATATCAAAATCATACAATTTAATAGAAATTATTTTTTATTAAAAATAATTCTTCTATTTAAATGTTTTTTGATGACTCAAATTTGAACATATTATGGTTCAAGTAGGGATTTGCACATCTTTAGTACATCCACATTTCCTATAAAATTGGAAATAGAAATATTAATTAATTGTTTAAGATCATAATTACATTACGTTTTAGAAACAAAACTATGCTTTCAAAATATGTGTACAATTAAATTTTGCATTGAACAGATATGGTCTCCCCCATTCTAAATCAACACCTCATCCTCAGATTAGTTTATAAAGCATTCCTATGAAATTGAAAATGCTATATATTTTTTCTTCAATCAATCTATCTTTATATAAAATTTTTAATCTCCATCGTTAGATTTAACTGTTTAATCTCCATCGTTAGATTTTTTCACTTAATCTCCATCGTTGATTTTGCCACTTAAAACTTCCTCGGTAGTTGTGTTAAAAACACGTTTCAATCTCCTTCGTCCGATCATCTTGAATTTTAATGGTCACTCGATCAACATAACAAACGTTATCAATTGCCTCAAAATCATAAATAAATTGCCAGTTCATCATTTTAGTCGGCCTTTAGTTTATTTACTTGGTCAATACCGTGATGCGTCGGTGATACCTAGCTTGGTTAACACTATGAGTCGGTATACACTGTATTTTCTCGGTGTCCACTATTCTGACTTGGTGTATATAGAAATCTTCAATTACCGACCGCATAAACTTTGTTTGTTCCAGATCTTCAATCCATAATAGATGTTTGTAACCACTATGATAATCAAAACAAGTTGACATCAATGACAATACATTAACTGATTAATGTCTTTCATCACATTAGTAACTCGGTTGATCATCAACTAAATGACTTCAAACATACAATCTGTTGTAGTTCATCAAATACTTACTATTGAAATACACGATGCATAGTATTTGACAAAATAACGATCCCTCACAGGCTTATCAGGAAATTACTATCATTTTATGATGATTATTTTATCGTTTGAACTATCTTCGTCATTTTCCATGTTGGACATAACTGCTTTGCCCTTAGGATCCTTCTTGTAACATTTTCCCTAACTATTCTTAATGATTCTTGGAGGGATTAAATGAACATGATCAAGGTCTATATTTTTGTAGGAGGCAGGAACATTGTAGCATTCAACACTGAGATAGTCATAGAGCCACATAGTGTCATTAAAGGGGATGATGCACATCCACCTTAGGAGAAAGTGGAGGTTACACTCGATTATATCTCAAATGTTGTCAAAGACTTCCTTGTCTTCAAAGACAAGGATTGACCTCCTAGCAATATCTTTCACATTTTCAAGACTACCAGTCTCCGCAACCATATAATCTTTTGGATAAGCAATTTTTTTCTCATTATCAATGCTATAAATTGATTTTTCCAACCCACCCAAGACTTTTTCAACACAAACCTTGTTGCAGAGAGCCACGATATCAATTTTTGGAATTCTTGCCCAAACCATACATGATATAAAAACACCAACAATGTCTCTATTCATTCTGTAAGTGTATTCATAATTAAAATACTTCTCACCCATTATCAGTTCCACCAAATGTCTGGCCATGTCGTTCAAATGCCTGAGAGGCTTGTTCCAATGTTCTGGTTTAATCTCACCCCTAAAGGCCATTGTTTTGTTCTTCAAATACATGGAAAACATGGACATTCATTTCCATATCTCACAAGTGACAAGTAAGAAAAGTACAGGAAAGACGAGGTTACACTGGGACAATAAGGATAGAAGGATGCAGATCAAATAAGATGAAAAGGGGCTAGATATACAGAGGACCATGATGCTTCTAGAGAAAACTCGAAACAGGGAAATATGAGAGGGGAGTAATAATGAGAAGGAGAGCACAAAGAGGCATAAAAAAGGGCAATGAAAACTTTGATAATGAAAAGAAATATACAAACGATGATGGAAGGATAAGGGGAAAAATGGGAAAAGAAAGGAGTACCTCGTGAACCAATCTACATTATATAAAATTTATTTATATGTAAATATATTTTATCTTAATATTTTGAGATACTGTAAATTAATTAATTTTGAAAAATATCGCATAAATATTAGTCACGCTATTGATGGAAGAATGTCTACAAAACAATTTTCAAAGCTTCATCACAAAACAACACTCAATCATAATAATAATAATATTATTAATTATCTATCATATGTTACACTTTTCACTCTACTTACATGCTTTACCATTCTATTTATATTTTAAGATTTAACTATTTGTTAGTATATACATTTGGAAGAGCATTCAATAAATAATCATTATATTTATATTTATATCAATTGTAATGAATGGAGAGATGAGTGACAAACTTATGATTTTCAATCATCTTGATTAGAGCAATCAATTGCACTCTATTGCAAGCAACCACTATTAAATTTTGTGAGGACGATCACTACTTAATTAGAGTGAATACCATGAATCTGAATACAAAGGATGCCAAATTATATTAAGTATTTATATTCATTAAACTATACCATTAGATACAAAAAACATTAATATTGTTGCATCTACTGTCGTGACACATATCTGTATTCCTACATCTATAAGATTCCTAAATACACCTTAACAACGACTATCATACTATATACATGCTACAGGATGATACTTACTATTGACATAGAAGATGCATAATATTTGACAAAATAACGATCCCTCACGGGCTTATCAGGAAATTACTATCATTTTATGATGATTATTTCGTCGTCTGAACTATCTTCTTCATTTTCCATGTTGGACATAACCGCTTTGCCCTTAGGATCCTTCTTGTAACGCTTCCCTAACTATTCTTAATGATTCTGGGAGGGATTAAATGAACATGATCAAGGTCTATATTTTTGTAGGAGGCAAGAACATCGTAACATTCAACTCTGAGATAGTCATAGAGCCACATAGTGTCATTAAAGAGGATGATGCACATCCACCTTAGGAGAAAGTGGAGGTTACACTCAATTATATCTCAAATGTTAGTCAAAGACTTCCTTGTCTTCAAAGACAAGGATCGACCTCCTAGCAATATCTTTCACATTTTCAGGACTACAGTCTCTGCAACCATATAATCTTTCTAGATAAGGAATTGTTTTGTCATTATAAATGCTATAAACTAATTTTTCCAACCCACCCAAGACTTTGTCAACACAAACCTTGTTGCAGAGAGCTACGATATCAATTTTTGGAATTCTTGCCCAAACCATACAGGATATAAAAACACCAACAATGTCTCTATTCATTGTGTAAGTGTATTCATAATTAAAGTACTTCTCACCCGTTATTAGTTCCACCGAATGTCTGGTCATGTCGTTCAAATGCTTGAGAAGCTTGTTCCAACGTTCTGGTTTAATCTAACCGCTAAAGGCCATTTGTCGTTCTTCAAATACATGGAAAACATAGACATTCATTTCCATAGCTCACAGGTGACAAGTAAGAGAAGCAAAGGAAAGACGAGACAGTAGGGAGAGAAGGATGCAGATCAAATAAGATGAAAAAGGGCTAGATATACAGAGGATCATGATGCTTCACATGAGAGAGGGGTAATAATGAAAAGGAGAGCACAAAGAGGCATAAAGAGGGGAATGAAAATGAGCAAGCAACCACTATTAAATCTAAATTTGCACGACGATGACAATACTTGAGAAAACAATATTTAAAATTTGCTATTAGAAACAAGATTTCTACAATTTATTAAATCTATTACTAAAACGCAACCGTAAATCTTCATTTAACATATTAACAGGTGAAACTCTTTGTGTTGACCGTTTCTAAGTCCACCATCAAATTTCAAACCATTAGGAAAAAGTATCTATTTCCCTTAATTGTTGTTTCTTGCTTCCTATGTTTTCTTTAAATTCTGGCCTTTTTATTATCATATTTCATAAAATATTGTGATTTTATTTTCTATTTGATAATATATTTCATTTCTTTGTTTTATAGATTTTTATATTTTATGTTTTATTTTTTTTCAAAAAACATGAACTTAGAAGAAAGAGTAGAAACGGAGTCTGCTGCGAACATGCGGGAAGAGCGAAATTGACTGGAGACTGCGGAGCGAATTGGCGAATTAGACTGCGGAGTGAATCAGCAAGTTTGTGATTGAATTCAGCGAAGGGATGCCTGACGGTGACCCGCCAGCAGATCCTGCTGGCAACCGAAACGATGACAAGGTGGCAGTTTTGGAAAGCAGTGTTAATAGCAAGGCGGCAGTTTTGGAAAGCAGTGTTAATAGCAAGGCGGCAAATTATGGGGGCGCTGTTAATGGCGATCCAGCAAACAAGGACCCTAACAGGTGTGATCCTTCCTTTCCCTTAAACCCTAAAATCACCTTACCATTTAATTTTTCTGCAGGCATTGTTCCACCAAACGTAAACCCTTCCATGACCATAAACAATGCTCCGTTTAATAGTGTTAGCAATGTTTCCAGAATTAGCAATAGTGCAGGAGGTAAACCGAGGTCCTTCTTGGAGGCAGTCGCTAATTCAACTCCGGCGATTGTCTCTGGAGCCCGTTTTACCTCACCCTCACGTGATGAAAACTCAACAAACAGTAAGCAATCTGCGGACATTTCTTCATTTCATGTTACCCCGGACCAAGAAATGTTAACTGAGATAATAAGGGAAAAGGAAAGATTGAAGAACACTGCCATTTTCTTCTCTGCTATAGAAATTGACAAGGTTCCTGCAAGGAAATTTTTAGATGACTGGTTTTATAATTACTGGAATTATGAAGTTAGGCTATCAAATTTCATTTTGCAGGCAAATACAAAAAGGCCTGTTTGTGGTTTTCTTTAATAATAATGATTCGCAGGTTGCGGTTTTAAAAAAGGAATATTGGACTGTAGGTAACACAACATTTAGAGCTTTGGCATGGAATGCTGAAGCTAATCTAGATGAGATAGTTGCCTTATCAGCCCCCAGATGGGTTCTCATTAAGAATATACCTCCCTTTTTGTGGCGTTTTATTCCCTATCTGGTTGAACCTCTTGGTAAATTTATTCGAATGGATGATTTGGCTAGGCTGGTTCCTCATCTTGATGCTAGGATTCTTATTGCTCTGAAACCTGGCCATGATTTACCCAAAAAAATTTCTATCACTATTGATAAGGAGAAGATTTCTTGCCCTGTCGAAACCCTAGGCGGTTTAAATGCATGTTTTTTATGCAGAAAAGAGGGGCATCTGAGAAAAGAGTGTTCCATCATTAAGAATAAAGCCCCAAAAAACCCTTCTTCGGCGATTAACCCTACCCCCACTCAATCGATCCCTTTTTCCTCCGTTAAACCTAACCCTTCGCCTCCCCCTCTCACTTCAACACAGTCACTTCTCTCCCCTCTTCCGACTCCCTCTTTTAACAATGCTTTTGTTACTGGTATGGTGGATGCCGATGGATTTCAGGAAGTTACAAAAAAGAGAAAAAATAGGTCTATCAAGAATAATGTAGCTTCAAATATGGTCCCGCCTCCTTCATCAGTTAAGTCAATAGATAAGTTACAAGACTCTACAAAGTCCTCTACCCCCTTGATTAATACAGTTGTGCAGGAAGCCACTATGGTTTCTCCCCCTTTGGTCGATACGGCTGTGCAGGAAACTAATAAGGTTTCTCACCCTACCTTAAAAGCCCCCAACACAAAGATCCCTGTCAAAGATCTTCAGGAAATATCTGATGAATTTTTCTTTGAGGTCATACCAGCGACGCCTGCTTCCAATCAGCCTGTGGAGCAGGATGTGGTTTCTCCTTTGCTCTCGGATAATGAGGATATCCTCACGACAAAGAGGAAAGGGAGACCTCCTGGCTCCAAAAATAAAAATAAAAATAATAAAAAAGTAGAATCAAAATATCCCTGATGATGCTTCTCCTATGGAGGATGTAGTTGTTTCTGAAGCGTCCATCCCTAAAACTCTTTCTCAATGAATTGTATTTCATGGAATATTAGAGGACTTGAATGTCCCGATAGAAAATTTGTGGTTAAAAATTTTCTCAGTTCTATTAAGAATATTGATGTTATTATGCTGCAAGAAATCAAATCCACTGGATTCAATCTTGAATCCAATCTAAACTTTATTTGGAAGGATGCTGTCAAATTTTGCACTAATCATCCTCAGGGGAGAGGAGGAGTTGCGATTTTAGTTAGCCCTAGATGGGGGCCTAAAATTAAGAGCTTTGGCTTCTCTCCCTGTAACAGAGCTATTTGGTTGATTTTCAATCATAATGATATGGATTTTGGTATCTGCTCTATATATGCTGCCAATGATTATAATGAAAGATCTATGTTTTGGTCTTGGCTCTGCTCACTTCCAGATATCCCTTGGATGTTTGGAGGTGATTTTAATATGATAGAGGATCAAGAGGATAAGATGGGGGGTCTCCCTTTCTCCTGGAAAGAACAGGAAAAACTTGCTTGGAACAATTTTAAATTTTCTAAATCTCTTTTTGACCCGTTAATGGGGAACAAAAACAATAATCCTGGTCTCTGGTATACTTGGTGCAATTATCAGAAAGGTCAGGCTAGAATTTATTCTAGGTTGGATCGATTTTATCTTAATCATAATTTTTTCTCTGTGATCCCGGATAAACATAACAACCTCGTTCTTGTTTCTCCTACTACTCTTTCAGATCATCATCCTATCTCTATTTCGATCAATCTTGGTTGTTCCCTTTCATGTAGTAAAAATGTTAATAATAAATTCATTCTCAATACTAGCCTGTTGGAAGACGATGACATTCTTGCTGCTATTTCGAT
>MU224014.1:566283-582087 GCA_018584345.1 Thuja plicata
TTAAGCAAGATCAGAAGAACTTGGTCTGGATGGAAGGTGCTATGGGTTGGACTGCATGGGTGGACAACTTTGAAGATGTGTTACATTAGCTGCTATCTTCTGTTAAAGTCTTTTTTTGTTATGCTCTAATTGTATATATTTGTCAGCTGTTTTGCTGTGTGAGGCTTGTCCTCTGATACTTTGACTCTCGGTGGTCTTCTTTTGCTTCTGTGAACTCCTTATACTTAATATAAAAAAAAACATGAACTTATCATATCTTATCTTCTTCTTAATAACAAATCATAAAGTTATATACAAAATTTTCTATTAGAAATTATACGATTAAAATTATGTAGAAAACAAATTTGATAAAATGAACACTCCTCTTAATATATATATAGAAACTTGTGTTCTCATATCATAACAAAATAATATATAAAATCTTAATAACAAAAAACAAAGAAACAAAAAAACTATTTAAACATTTATTTATATATATATATATATATATAAACTTGTGTTCTCATATCATAACAAAATAATATATAAAATCTTAATAAAGAAAAACAAAGAAACAAAAAAACTATTTAAACCTTTTTTCAATTATCCACAAACCTAGCTACGAGACATTCCTCAATCAGGGCCTCTCTAACCAATCTTTCTCCTCATCAGTTCAATGATTTTCCTCACAGCTTTTCTCTCATTCCGTTAACCCCAAGAAATTGACAGACAGTTGCTCATTAAAACAAATCCCACCAAACATTCCCTATTTATGACTCTTGTCTGATAATCCATTCACATCCAACCCACAATTGAATTAATTAATGTGGCAGTGCAGGCAATTCCAGTCGGTCAGCTCGGGGTGTGTAGACAGTGGTGAAGTAAAGTTATATTTTTGAGCTCTACTCACCGTCACCGTACTAAACTAGACGAGATTGTCTTCTTTCCATGTGCACGAATATCATTGTTTTATGAAGGTAGGATTCTAATAAATAAACAGACTGACAGTTAAAGATTCTCAATTTGCACTTCAGATTTTGCCTTCCTCCTAAGCGCTAAACGTAGGTTCAATTCTTAAATTGCTTAAATGGCCTTCAATTCTTGATCGTATCCCGCTGTATTGCAATTCTGTGTGTTTAGTTTTTCCTCTGTGTGTTTAGTTTTATCCATTAAATTTATTAATTAATACGTCCGCACTTGCTCCTTATTGCTATAGATATGTGGTTTTTTAAGATCTTCAAGAGTTAAACCTTAGGTCATCTCTCTGTCTTCTTGGTACATTCTACTGTCAAGGGAATGACGTTGTTGGTCCTTTCAATGTCTGGGTGGCTGATTTTATTAATTCCGCTTGATTCATCCTTTCGTTATTATCGTTTTATATTGCCAAGCTGCCATTTTTTGAGATTTATGTAGATCTCAAGTAGACATGGATATCCACACTTCGGTCGGCTTAGATTGGTAGAACATGAATCCTTCTACTCTTCCTACTGAAGTCACATCTCGATTCTTAACTGTTGTAATGGATCACTCTCTTCACATCGACTTGTTGCTGAACGCACATTCTAATTAATGTCTGCTCAACGTACGTTACGTTTAGGCAAAATCTAGCAAATCTCTTTTTATTTATTAGAATCCACAGCTACCTTCATAATTATGACGCTCATCGAAAGCAAAACATCCCTTCAATTCAATCTCCTACGGTGAGTAGCTGAGTTCATAATTTACTTTACTTCACCGACGCATTTGACTGCTACTCTTGCTGCAGGCAATACTGTGAAAATGCCTTCTTCTTCTGCGTTTACCGAATCATCCTCCGATTCAGGAGGCAATACTGAGAGAAAGCAACATTTCTCATTATTCAAACACAAACAGCAGAGCAAACCCTGCTCTTCAATGAAGCCCCCAATGGAAGAAGTTCTCAAAATAGTGGAGAGCAAACCCTGTTCTTCCAAGAAGCGACCAAGAGAAGAAGCTCGCCAAATACAGGCGAGCAAACCCTGTTCTTCCAAAAAGCGACCAAGAGAAGAAGTTCGTCAAATAGAAGCAAGCAAACCCTGTTCGAGCATGAAGCGACCAAGAGAAGAAGTCCGCCAAATAGAGGCGACCGAACCCTCTTCTTCCATGAAATCGAAGAAAACCGCGCAGAAAGATAATAAGGGGAAAGCGGGGGGGGCTCCAGAATCTGAAAAACCTGCGGCGGAAGATAACAAGGGGAGAGCGGCGGGGGTTCCAGAAGTTGAAAAACCTGCGGAGGAAGAAAACAAGGGGAGAGCGGCGGGGGTTGCAGAAGCTGAAAAACCTGCTAAAAAAGGTGGGCCGATTTGGAATGACAAGGATGAAGCCACTTTCGCCAAGAGGCTTGCGGCGTACTGCGAAAATGGAAAGTCCTTGCCTAAAGATATGCATATTATTTATGATGGTGTTAAGAATGAGCTTGATGGTGATTATAATCACAATCAGCTCTATAATAAACTGAGGGGTCTGAGGAACAAGTTTAATGTGACTGAGGATAGGATTGAAGAGAATACTTTTGTTGGGTTTAAGAGTGAGCATGAAGAGAGTATGTATACAATATGTAAGCAAGTTTGGCGTAATAGAAAGAAGAAGGGTGTAATTTCAGAGGGAGAGAGAGAGGTGAAAAGAAGAAAAAATAGAGATGTGGGGATGGCTGAGAAGGGGAAGGGGAAGGGGAAGGAGATTGAGAATGATCAGGAGGAGAAGGAGAATGAGAACGAGAGTGATCAGGAGGAGAATGATCAGAAGGAGAAAGAGAAGGAAAAGTTGCAGGAGCAGGAGCGAATATTTGATGAGCGGTGCAAAGAGGTGGTGGAAATCATCACTCGTGCGTTGCAGGGATTTGTTGATTGGTCTAAGAATTATGTCAGAAACGTTCATCGTACATGAACGTACTTGAAGATCAATGGCAAGAGTTTTCTCATCATAGCAGAGGAGGGCGCATTCTGGATACAAGGTTTTGTTAGTCGTTGTTTTATGTCACAGCTATCACTATTTAGTCTCTTTGATTTGCTTTGGCAGTAAAAGGCTATTTTGATTTTTATCACAACTGTACGCTGCCATCTGCAAAAACATCTGTCATGGACATAAATTCGAACATTATAAAAAATCTAGTTTGTTTCTATTTTGTTTAGATGAAGTGGGTCTGATAGATGGACCCCTAAACTTTTTGCAGGATTAGAATATAAAGTTGGGTAAGGTGATTTGGTAGATAGTAGATGTTTGGACAGCCTGTGAACACTGTTATGTTAATGTTTTTAAATATCAATAAAAAACTACAATCTATTACTGAAAAAAAGAGCAAAGTTAATATAGTTATTATATGTTTATGGTTATTGATTAAATATTTGTGCTATTTAAAGATATATACTGTGATCATAGGTCTTCAATGTAATTAGTGCATTATATATAGTAGGGGTAGTATCTATAAGCTAGAGGTTATAAGGGGTTTGTCCTATTTTTGGAGCTATCTCTTGAGCCTAGCTCTAGGTCAAGGGATTACTAATTTCTCTACTTAATTAAAACATACAATCATATATGATGAAATGCCAAATAAGAGTAGTTATGTGATCACCATAGTGCTCAATTGTTTATATGATATGAGAGAAACCAAGGAAAACCTCCAATCATCAATTCTAATTTTCTTGAAGGCTAGTAAGGATGGAATACAAAGGGTGTATAAGTTACATATCTTGTGATTATACAGGTGTTAGTGTGACAATAAATATGACAATAAAGTCATACCTTAGAACAAAGGCACACCAAATTGTTTCTTTGTTGTTGATTATATTTTCTTAGTTGGTGTTGAGCTGGTCAAGCCTCTTAGGTGACTAGGTGAACTGGTATATGTATATGTATATGTGTGTGTGTGCGTGTGCGTCCTGCAAATAATTTTTTGTGACAGCTATGACTGCCATCTATATCTTGCATATAATGTATAATTGTGTGCGCAGACACGGACACATTCCTGATATGCATATAAAACTAGTTTTCACACAGTTTTTGTACAACTATTAATATATATGTGACATGCCAAATACAAGACAATGACGAAATAAAGAAAATACATTGTAACTTTTGAAAGTGATGCAATTACAAAGTGATGCATACATTGCAACATAGAGTCCCTCAGAAAACTGTCTTCTTTGTGAAACCTCATGAAGCTAGATCTCTTACCATTAAGCAACTCAAATTACCTATTAAAACATATAAAATTGACGAATCTAAAAACAACAGTGGAGGAATATGCTGGCAAAGTCATCAATCTTAATATTGCAGAATACCAAAAACATGCAACCAGACATCCTGCCTCAAGGCATTTGAAGTAACCACAGGATTATCTTAAGTACAAATTTCCATTGGATTTAATAACCAACAAGAATGAAAAAACAGGTATTTATCAACGTGATGATTGCTTTTATTTAATGTCTTCTAAAAGAAAGAATATACAAGTAAACAGTTGCTTGACAGTGTGGGATGGGTTGTCTCCTATTCAATTCGAGGAACAAAGTTGCAAAATATGCTCAGATGACTCTTGTGAATTAGAATTGAATTTGGGTATCACATACAAAGTATGATGGGTTTGGCAAAGAATTTAAACTCTTGAGACGATATGAACCATGAAATGATATAGATGAGTAATCGTTAGTGTTTGAATTGACCGTTTCTGTAGCCAAAAATCGAATGAATCCTGGACCCATGATAGTAAGGCAGATGAATTAAAAGCACTATTTTTATTTATCTGCTCAAGCACAACAAGATTTTTATCAACTAATGAATTAGTGAAAAGCAATTTGAACATCTCCCTAAAGAAAAGCCCTGTGTATTAGAATAAAATGACATCAATTAGGGGTTTATGGAAATGTTAAGACTTTATTTTAGAGGTGTAATGAAAATGTTAAAAGACTTTGTTTTAGATAGTTAATGAAATGTGAAAGACTTAATTTTAGAGGTTTAAAGAAGTTTAAATACCTGTCCAAATTCACAGACAATATCATAACCAACAATACCAAGGTCTAGATCCCCCGAGAGGAGCTTTCGAACAATGTCTTTTGGTCGCTGGAACCAACACTTATGAGTTTGGAAGCCGCAAAAACCATTATGGAGGGAATCAGATAACTATTCTTTGTTCCAATAAACACTTGAAAAAATGAAATCTACTAAACTACAATATAATGTTTATGCACTAGAAGCAACATAATTTCCTGAATTGAATTAGGTAATGTTCCTTTTCCTGCTTGAAAATTGATGAATTAGGTCGTTGCTTTTTTTGTTTTTGCACCAGAGAACAAGTCAAGCGTAGAAGTGTGGTGCCAATTGACTGCACATAATCCACAACACTATGCAAATCCAATAAATAGATTAAGCTTTCCTATTACATTATATGAATCTATTCTCGTCTCCAATTGCCCAGCAGTCCTGGAATCTTACCATGCTTGCCTTTATATTTCATCAGATGGTTTCCATGGCCTGATTTTGGAATCTACAAGCTCATTTTCTGTTGGTAATGGAAAGTTTTAAAGAGTTTATTATGGAAAAAGAAGAGGATTCCAGTGCAATTTTACATTTAATGCCAGTCTTGGTTAATTGATTTACTGTGAGTTTGTCTGTCCAGTGACAATAAGTGCTTTTGCAGCCATAAAATCCTACACTTGCAACTTCATTTTTTAAAATTTACTATGCTCTGACCAGCTGACGTGCTAACTGAAGCAAATAAGGTTAGTTAAGGTAAACTTGCTCTTGCTCCGAGTCTATCACAATCCCCAGGTCAACTGTGCCATTTTATTAGATTCAGTGGGTAGATTTCAATAGACATATTTCTGCATTCTTCTCAACCCAATTTGCCTCAGATAAACTCAACCAAATCAACAAGATTTCTGCAAGTTGAAAAATTTACACAGAAATCCTTGCAATTCCAACACAGCCAATTAGGTGCAGAATGGGGGTAGTTGCCTCACTCAACTACACACAAGGTGTGAAAAAATACTGTAACTGAATTTGTATATGGGGGAAGGCATAGAGAGAGTGGGGGGTGAACAGAGTTATCTCCTCTACTGTGAAAAGGGAAAATTGGTTCTGGTAATGGGGGGAATTCGAATTGGGAAGGAGGAGGTTGTGGAGGAAGTTGGAATTGGGAATCACCATGCCAATCAAGAAGTTTGGTTTTGCGTCTGATAATCCTTTTGTCATTAGATCTTGCAGTTTAAGGTATGTATCGTAATCTTTATTTTATGTTTCTTCTTCTAAAGCATATTGATTATGACTATCGATATACTGAACCTTCTTTTTTCTTTTAATTATTATTGGTGTCTACCATTAGTGCCCGGGAACGTTTTATAACTTAAAAAATCAGACTGCTTGCATAATGGGTTGCTGCACATATAAATCACTGTATTGTAAGATGTTGGTGACTGGAGGTATCTCTTTCAACATCTTGGCCGCTACTCCACCACCTTGCTGTGTATGGTATATCGTTGTTCAACTGAATTGCATCTTTCATAATAACTCTGCATATTGACATCAATCACAACTTTCCAACAGGAGCGATTGACCTAAATCACATAGATCCGTATTAGCATTGAATGTTGAGGATGTGGTGCCTATATTTCCACGGATGAGAGATATGATTTTGATAAGGAAGCAGTAGATTTAGCAGCATAGGCACAGGCACAAGCCAAAGCATCAATAGGGGTTTCATTGGATGATCATGACATGCCTTAGTATGATACTATTCCTCAGTAGGAACCATTACTATCTAATTCAAGGGCATTCAAACAACCACTTAGAAGCTTTAGCTGGAGGATAAAAATGTAAAATATCATACAAATTTGAAATTGAAAAACAGCTTATGAGTTCTCTAAATTGAGTTTTATGCTTGTCTTTTGATAACAGTTTACAAATTTATATGTTTTTAATATTCAGAATTTGCCAAGTTTATGTCAAGTCTAAGTTTTTGAACTATGGATAAAACAAACCCATTAGGCACTGCATAATTCATTTTGGTGTTTTTATTTACAAGTAGTAGTAGTTTTGAGGGTCGTTGTTGATTCAGTTTTGTTGCTTATAATTGCACACCAATAGCTGTTTTGGAGAGATTGTTGGTAGAGTTTTTAAGGACAACGTATTAACTAGTAGGTTCAACCCAAACTGGTCTGCCTTTGGCTTTGCTATTTTGTATAATGCTTTCAACCATCTTTTGAGACGCCTTAGTGCATGAAGTTTTCAATGGTTACAATGTTTTCTTTTCTTGTTTATTAGCTGCCTTAATTGGCATTACTGGTTTCTCTGTGGTTACAATTCTTTCTTTTATGTGTCTGCCTGTTCTTATGTTACCTATTCCACTATTCACTACCTCATCCGAGGTTGTAGACTGCTCTGGGATTGTACTATTTAATTTGTTGGGAACCTTAGTGTTTTTTTAGGTTAAGACTGTGTTTCCAACATTCGAAGATTTTAATGTCTGTAGATAGTTCATATTTTATTCTAGTTGTAAGACCAGTTGGAAGGAAATTTCCACTTTGGTAAATAGAAATGATGTAGAAATGGTGCAGGAGCACCTAGGGGTTAGACTTGTACAGCCCTCATATTTTGGTGTGGGAAGACCTTTTCAAGTTCATGTACATAAATAAGGTTGTCTAGGAATGTTATAGTTGAGTTTTGTAATGTTGTGTGTTTTGATTGTGGTTAATTGTGCCAAATGACTATTGATGTGTTGCAAGTCAAATATGGAAAGATGAGAGAAATGGCACCTAGAGTGCACAAAATGACTTAATTAAGTTGTAATTAGGTCTAGGGGTCGTTTAGAGGTCATTAGGAACCCATACATTGGGTCAATGCAATGTAAGGAGGAAATGCAAAAGTTGTAAAAAAGTTGTCAAGCAACTTTTGCAACTTTGAAAAGTTGCTCGACAACATTGGAGGAAAAGTTGCAAAATGCCCTAAGGTAGTTAGGGGTTGGAATGGACAGTTGCAACAGCAAAAGGGGATATATTTAAGAACTTTTTGAGCATTTTTATGGGGTTGGTTGGGTTTTGACACAATTTCCAATAAGAAGCAATAGACAATTTTCTGAGTTAATCTGATTTTCTTGTTATTGCTTGGTGTTTGGTTCAAATGGATTGAATCTCTCATATCTCATTGTATTTAGGGAGTTTTCAGTGTCTTAAGGTGTTTTGAGCAATATTTTAGTGTTCTTGCTTTGATTTTTCACTTGTAATTAATTATGTCACTGATTCTGAGTCTCTGGACCAGACAGGGTTTGTATATATAAAATGACTCCATCGTGAAGTTCACACTGTAGCAAGTGCTTGGGCCTTGGGGGAATGAAAATGGAGTCTCTGTAAATAGTTTTTCTTTTTGTTAGGAAGCTGGAAGTGAAGTTGTGATTTTTAAACTCTTTCCCTAGGCGAGCGCCTCCATAGCTCGGCTAGGAAAACAAGAGTGACAGAGAAGATAATTGTATTTCAGTAGAAAATATGTACAATCCATTTGCTTAAAATACTTGAAAATAGAACAGAAACGGGTTGATTTTGCATAGGGGTAGAGTCAAAGGACACAATACCAACATCAGCTGTAGATTCATTACGATTTTGGTTGCTAAAGCCAATAAGCCTTTGACAACCCTGAATAAGCCTTTGACAACCCTGAATAAGCATATCCATCACAGGGTTATCCTCATCCTGAGAAAGGGCATATATATCGATTTGAATTGTAATTGCAGATTTCAGTTTTCCCCAATTCTCTTCATTCCATATTTCATATTCTTCCAATTTATTCTTTTGCTACACTTGGTCGTATAACCCTTAATGCTTCCTTGAAATCAGCATATTTCAATGGATAAAGATGAATTTGAACTTCATAAAATTGAAACCGATATTTCCCAATTGATTAAAGAATATTAAAGGCACTAGTTTCTTGCCTACTAAACAATTACAGAATGTTAAAGAATAAACATGTTTCCTATGGATCTTGACTGCAGTTAATACAGGACAACTTCACACGGTAATTGTCAGTACAGAATTAGTTGTTTGCATTAGTTTTTAATACTGTAACTGAAATTAATTCTTCTAAAGCATTATTTGCTGGGAACATTAGTGTTTTTTTTTTAGGTTAAGACTGTGTTGCCAACATTAGAAGATTTTAATGTTTATTAATAGTTCAGATTTTATTCTAGTTGTAAAACCAGTTGGAAGGAAATTTCCACCTTGGTAAATAGAAATGATTTAAAAACCTCTAGTTTCTGCATTAGTGATATCATCATGTGTATTAGGAGATATATATTAATAGTTTTGTTAGTTTTTGTTTAAATCATTTTCTCTATTAGATAAACAAGTTTACTGGAAAATTAAGTGTTGTTTTCTGTATTTAGCCATCTTTGTCACCGAAATTTTTTATGTTAGAAAATGTTAAGTTGACTGAAAACTTTATAGATATCTTGATTAGGTGAGGTCATACTGTAGATAGTATTAGTTTATAGGTAATAATGTTAAATATTAATTTAATTTATTGTGACAATTTAATCGAATGAGTTGGTATTATGAATTGTTTTATTGCCCTCATGTAGTGATTCTATTTATTAATCAGAATTATAGTAAATAGTATGGAAAGTAAATTAATTATTACTAGTAAAAAAATAATTATTTATATTTTGCATTAATAGTAATTTGTTTAATTGACTTGATTCTTTAATTTAATGTAATGAAATCTGAACCCAGCTAAAGTATTATTGGAGTTGTTCCCCTTCTTTATCAATGACTTTTACGTATTACTGATTTTAATTTATGATGTGTTGGTAGCTTTTATTTAATTAAATTATTAAACAAGTTTGTAGTTTTATTTTCAATTCTTCTATAATATTTATTCAATGTATTATTCATGCATGTAATTCTTCATTAATTTATATTAAAAGAATGTATTAATAATGTTCGAATACTTTGTCCTAAAATTACTTTTGCCTATTATCCTTCTAGATATGTTATATGTTACTGTTGTCTTGAGTGGATTTGATGCCTTTGGAAATAAGTGACGAATGTACATAATTTTGTGAATGTTAATGTTGATTTTGCTCTTCCCACGTTTATACCCTATGTTAGAACTCATCAGTTGATCCATGTTCGGAACTTGTGAACTGGACCATCCTCGGTAAATTATGCTTTGATGATGTGCTTGATGTTCATTTCAATTTTGGTGCCTTGTATTTCGAGCTTATTCTTCTTTTGGGCATAATGTTATGTTTATGGTTTTGGATCCACAGTTTTGAGGGTTATCCTTTGGTTATGGCATTGCTATCTTTTGAGATTGATGGATTGATAGACGGGTATTAACCTCACGAGGAGGATTATGTATTATGTACCCCACTGCTACTTTATGGATCTCATTTTCATGCCCATCCAAGATCCATGTTTTGGTAGCTTTTATTTAATTAATTTATTAAACAAACTTGTAATTTTATTTTCAATTCTTCTAATAATAATTATTCAATGTATTATTCATGTATGTAATTCTTCATTAATTTATATTAAAAGAATGGATTAATAATGTTTGATTACTTTGTACTAAAATTACTTTTGCCTATTATCCTTCTAGATACGTTATTGTTGTCTTCAGCGGATTTGATGCCTTTGGAAATAAGTGATGAATGTACCTAATTTTGTAAATATTAATGTTGATTTTGCTCTTCCCATGTTTATCCCCTATGTTGGAACCCATTTGTTCACCCGAGGCAAATGGATTTATGCTTTGATGGCACCTTTACCTTGATGGTTATTTCTTGAGTTGCCTTATGTTCATTTTTATTATGAGCTTGGGAATTTTAGTTGATCCATGTTTGGAACTTGTGAACTAGACCATCCTTGGTAAATTGTGCTTTGATGATGTGCTCTTTGAATGCTTGATGTTCACTTCAATTTTGGTGCCTTGTATTTCGAGCTTATTCTTCTTTTGGGCATAATGTTATGTTTATGGCTTTGGATCCACAATTTTGAGGGTTATCCTTTGGTAATGGCATTGCTATCTTTTGAGATTGATGGATTGATTCATGGGTATTAACCTCATGAGGAGGATTATGTATTATGTACCCCACTGCTACTTTATGGATCTCATTTTCAAGCCCATACAAGATCCATGTTTTGGTAGCTTTTATTTAATCAATTTATTAAACAAATTTGTAATTTTATTTTCAATTCTTCTAATAATATTTATTCAATGTATTATTCGTGTATGTAATTCTTCATTATTTTATATTAAAAGAATGTATTAATAATGTTCGAATACTTTGTACTAAAATTACTTTTGCCTATTATCCTTCTAGATATGTTATTGTTGTCTTCAGCGGATTTGATGCCTTTGGAAATAAGTGACGAATGTATCTAATTTTGTGAATGTTAATGTTGATTTTGCTCTTCCCATGTTTATCTCCTATGTTGGAACCCATTTGTTCACCAGAGGCAAGTGGATTTATGCTTTGATGACACCTTTACCTTGATGGTTATTTCTTGAGATGTCTTATGTTCCTTTTTATTATGAGCTTGGGAATTTTAGTTGATCCATGTTTGGAACTTGTGAACTGGACCATCCTTGGTAAATTATGTTTTGATGATGTGCTCTTTGAGTGCTTGATGTTTACTTCAATTTTGGTGCCTTGTATTTCAAGCTTATTCTTCTGTTGGGTATAATGTTATGTTTATGGTTTTGGATCCACAGTTTTGAGGGTTATCCTTCGGTTATGGCATTACTATCTTTTTAGATCGATGGATTTATACATGGGTATTAACCTCATGAGGAGGATTATGTATTATGTACCCCATTGTTACCTTATGGATCTCATTTTCATGCCCATACAAGATCCATGATTTGGGAGGGATTGTTACGAACATAGTTGGAGGGTGACTCGCATTGGGGGGTCTGGCTCCAAAGTGGTTGTTTCTGGATAATCCAATAATGGTGAATTCTCAAGATTAACCATATATTTAATAAATGAAAACCATAAACATGTAAGTACATCCACAAATTTGACACAAATTTATCTCATGGAAACCCAAATAGTGAAAAATCCATGGTGGGAATTAGTACCCACTAAATGATGTACTCCTATGAAGTATGCCTTGTGAGGAGCTTAACCCTGCTAGGAGTTTACAACAACACTATTAGGTGCTACCTAGTCAAAGGATTTGCCTTAGGCTTGTTAGAACCTTTACCCTGTTAAGAGTAGCCTTGTTAGAGGACTTTAAACACTTCAAAGTGTCACCTTGTTAGAGGATTTACAATAAAGATTTGTTAGGATCTACCATGTTAAGGGATTTAACCTGTTGCAACTGTTAGGGAACAATAGAAACAATGATTTGTAGAATAGCACTACCTCTGCTTGATCAGATCCACTGAAGCTCACAATCTCTTCTCAAAACATTTAAATATTCTCTTTCTTGATCACAACTTGCACTTTGCACGACACTTGTCTAACACACGATCAACGCATTCAACCTTCAACTATATCCATTATATAATGAACTTTTAAGTCCACCGCCTTAATCAAGCCCTAAAATGGAATTTCAAAACATCTAGCTCAAATCCAACGTGTCACATATCAAAGTTAAATGCACAAAACATATTTTTGAGACCGCGTCGGCCAATACAATAATTTACATAGAATGTTGTGTCAAAGAGTCAAACACATTTTGACCAAACACAAGCTTCCTTAAGAATCTTCTCCACACGCAACCATCTAGCAATGTGATACCAAATCATCACCTCCAATCATGAAAACATGTCACCAGTTCATGACTAACTCGACCGATTCCATCACAACCTCAACGTCGATCACCGATCAAAGATTTATCAACTGGTTCAAGTACACAAACTTTGTAACATGATAACAAATAAGTCTCTTCTCACCGATGACCGATAATCTATCATTCACATCGATCAATCAAATTAGTTGTGGTTGCAACTATAGCATTTGAACATTGTTGACGACCATATCCTGTGACCGCACCACAAGATATAACAAATATTTGACAAGACATTCAAATCATCTATCACCTATCATAAACTATTCTAGCGGTTGCATTGTTATACTTCAACCAATCACAACTTTCACATAAGATCACTTCAGCACTAGCAGTCATGCATTAGACATCTAGAGACACACCTAAGTCTCCCATAAAGATAGCAACCACTCTACTTGATCAGATCCATTGAAGCTCACAATATCTTCTCAAAACATTTAAATATTCTCTTTCTTGATCACGACTTGCACTTTGCACCACACTTGTCTAACACATGATCAACGCATTCAACCTTCAACTATATCCATTATATAATGAACTTTTAAGTTCACCGCCTTAATCAAGCCCTAAAATGGAATTTCAAAACATCCAGCTCAAATCCAACGTGCCACATATCAAAATTAAATGCACAAAACATATTTTCGAGACCGCGTCGGCCAATACAACAATTTACATAGAATGTTGTGTCAAGGAGTCAAACACATGCTGACCAAACACAAGCTTCCTCAAGAATCTTCTCCACACGCAACCATCGAGCAATGTGATACCGGATCATCACCTCCAATCATGAAAACATGTCACCAGATCATGACTAACTCGACCGATTCCATCACAACCTCAACGTTGATCACTGATCAAAGATTTATCAACTGGCTCAAGTACACAAACTTTGTAACATGATAACAAATCAGTCTCTTCTCACCGATAATCTATCATTCACATCGATCAATCAAATTAGTTGTGGTTACAACTATAGCATCTGAACATTGTTGACGACCATACCCTGTGACCGCACCACAAGATATAACAAATATTTGACAAGACATTCAAATCATCTATCACCTATCATAAACTGTTTTAGCGGTTGCACTGTTATACTTCAACCAATCACAACTTTCACATAAGATCACTTCAGCACTAGCGGTCATGCATTAGACATCTAGAGACACACCTAAGTCTCCCGTAAAGATAGCAACCACTGATATTCACTGCAACTCTTCATTCAACACAATTATTCTTGACAACATCCTAAGAACACAAAGTCAATAGTTGACATCAATGACAACATAATATATGATCATCATGTAATCAAATCTACATCATGACCTCACCAAAACTCATTTACCATCACTGCATTAGATATGCTAACAAGTTATAGAGAGGTGTTCGGTTCTACATGAGCTCCACCTAGGCAACGGGTCCAGAGAGACTGTTAGGATGACTCTAGCCTGGAGCTATGTGATGACACCCTTCAATATGTGTCCTAGGGTCACCTCGTGTATGTGTTACCATTGCCTCTAATATAAGATGTATCTTGATATTTTATTTATGATGTTTTACTTATGATGTTTTATTGATATGTTTAATCTTAACCTTTGGGCTTCTCCCTATTGGACTTTTGGCATCCTGTGTTATTTTAGCCTTCTTGAGATTTTGGCATGTGTGGACGTGGAGTCTATCTCCTAGCTCGGGGGAGTGGACCGTGCAGTTAATGTGGTAAATATTTTTTCCGCCAAGGCTCATGTTTGGATTGTGGCTTTTTGGATGTTCTTTGCGGCATGTTGGCTTCATCATTGTCTTCATGACACCTATTTGATTCATGTTCAATTATTTACCATTGTATCTCTTGATGTAAAGAGTTCATTGAAGTTGTAAACTCTTATATATGTAAACATTTGAAAATCATGTGATGATCATGTAATTTGTAGACTCTATGATGTATTATGAAATGGATTATGTATTTGTGTACTTTAATTATGTATTAATATGACATTCAATGATTAATGATGGGTATTACATTTGGTTGTTGTGTTCCATCATTATGGGTAAGTGCAAGAAGTTGAGACCACTTTTAGTGGAACTTTTTGCAGGCGAAACCCACTTTTGAAAAAATATGTTTCTTAAAGAATAGTTCCCCCAAATTAAAACTCATTTTAGATCTGATTACATGTATTATAAATACATATTTTATTTTTAAATTAGACTAATTTTTTAAATTTTTAAATAAATTTTAAATAAAACAGGTGAATAAGTGTGAAATAACATGTTTCCTTATTTTTTTTATAATAATAGTTTATTTTCATATTTTTTGAAAAAATAAATTTTATGAGATCAAACTACAGATAATTCTTGTCACTTTGAAAAAAAGAAAAACTCAAAACTGATGAGTTTAGGTCAACTTATGCTTTCCGTACATGGGGTTTTCAAAATTAAAATTACGCCTAATAAAAAAATAGTAGAAAAAAATATATTCAGTAAAAAATTACAAACAAATATGCTCATCAATCTTGAGTGTGTTAAAGTGATATTCCAAAAGTTTTCAAAAAAATATTTTCATTTAGGTCACATTATGGTTGCCATACATAGGTATGGAAGGTCCCAAAAAGGTGAGTTTTAAGTAGATCTTTTTGGAAACACCTAGTGAAATCCAATTTTTATTATCTGGGTATTAATATAAATTACATAATGGGAAACTAGGCTTTGAGTAATACATTCTATATTACTGACTTTTCTTAAGATTCAATCTTTAAGTGACTTTTTGCTGGCACCCTTATTTTGCGTTGTGAATTGACAACATTGGGGAGTAAGACGATGTGGGTTGTATTTTTTTATCATGTATAGATTTGTATGTTTAAAAAAAATCACTCTTTTCCTAGTAATCCTCTCTGGTTCGGATGGGGGCGTTACAGGATGAATGATAAGTTGCACATTCCATATTGGATTTAATGTTTGTTTAATTAACTTCCATGTGATAGTAAGCATTAAATGATATTTTATGATATACTTAAAATTTAAGATATATATATAT
>MU224014.1:582578-624285 GCA_018584345.1 Thuja plicata
AGGGGTGGAGGCCAAGAACCAATTTGGATATTTCATCCGTGTTTGTGGCCCTAGCACTCATGGTGGCAGATTCAAAGGCAGAGGTTAGGAGGGTTATCAGTCAGTGTATGGTTGTGAAATGGGTCGGCGGTGTTGAAGAAATCATTGAACGGGCCGAGGTGGGGCTGGGGCTACGAATGGGCGATGAGCCTTTTCTCATGGTGGGAAGAGGGAGTCGTGGGTTGCAACTACTGGTAATTTGGTCGACGGATAGCCTAGAAGATGTACACTTGGCTCGGGCTTTGGCGTGGTGGAAAGATTTGCTGAAGGCCTTGGAGAGGAGAAAAGTGGAGGCGGAAAGGGCGGCGTCTGTTCTCGTGGCCCAGAAAAAGAAGAAAACACCCATCAAGTCCGTTGCGGCCCTTGACATTGACGACATGCCAATGACCCGAAGGGAACTCCCGGTCACTCGGCAGGGCGCAAGGGCTAAGGCAGCCAGGGAAGCCAGAGCAGAACCAAACTTGATTGTCGGCCCGGATCCAGTTGGTGGTCACCATCCTAGAGTTGGAGAACTAGTCGATAGGTGGGGTGCGTTTGCGAACTTCACCCAAGGAGATGCAACTAAGTGGTTCCCTTAGTCGAAGCTTGGGAAGTCTTTTTTTTGGCCGAGGTGTTCCCTTTTGTAGACTTCTGTTAATAGAGGTCATTTTTCTTAGTTTGTTAATCTTGTAATGCAGACATAGTTGTCACGCTTCGAGCAAGTATGTGCTGTTTCATTTTGGATTGTAATACCTAGATGGCTAATATGTAACCGCTTACTAAATGAATACAAAATATTATTACCGATCAAAAAAAAAAAAAAATTGTATAAATGATGTTTAGGTAGAGTAGTTATATTTTGAAAACTACACGTCCATTGTGTTATTCAATTGAATAGTTAAAGAATTTGGTGGAAACAAATAGGAAAACATAAAAAAATGAAACTACATCTATCCATATTGCGATCTTGGCTATACAAGGGGGTGTTTGAGTCAAATTTATTGTTTTAGATTATAAAAATAGAAGTTGGGAGGTGAGTATTTGTTTTGAAATTTACATGTCAATTTTTTTCATTTTTTGATGAATAATTATCTATTTATAAAATAATGATATATAATATCCTTGTCTTTATTTGCTTTTTTTTGGTTGATGATATGTTATGATTTTATTTAGTTATAAATTGAGATTAAACTTGGCCCAATCCAAGGGTGGATACATCAAGGGAATCCACGTTCTCAAGAGAAAACACAACACAAAAGGTCTGTTAACGTACCAAAGTCAGGACTTACTAACATTGCCTCTCTTCTTATGAGAATGAAGTTTTATATCAAAGGAGCCCATCTTTAAAAATGTGTCAACCATCTTCCAGTCTTCCAGCCTCATTGTTTCTAGTCTAAAGAGAAAGTCATTGAGCCTTAGGCTTGATCATCTAAACAACCCACCCTTTGTTGAGACTAACCACCAATCGTGATCAAACTATCTCCCATATCTTGAGTCCACATTGGAATATTACTCTGCAACATCTCCCCTTCAAAAACCTTCAAAGTAGTGTTATCATTGTTTTGTGTGGGTTATTCACCTTATCCAAATTATTAGGAGATAATTGTGCTCGATCCCCACTGTTTGAGCAAAGCTCTTTTGTATCTCTACCTTCTTCTCAATTGTATAGTATTGAGACAAAACATCCTTTGACCATGAAGTTGGCTTACACACTGCCTTTGAAACATATCCTACATCTAAAGGGAACCCCTTCATAATCCAAAATCTAAATCCAACTTCCCTTTGAGGTTTTGATTAAAATATCCGTAGGAAGCCCCTTGGCAATATCCATTTCCACCACAATCCGAGAAAACATAGAATGGAGAAGATTTGAAGGCCCTTCATCCACCATTAAAAACTTCCCTACAACATCACCTATTGCTTCAAAGAAAGAATCAAACCAAAGATGAAGAGATAGATTAGTAGGTCTAAAAACTTTGCTGGCAAGTTTGAAGTTCAGATGCCAAGGATTTAACATTAGAGAAAATTTTCTCTAGGATCCTATTCCTATCTTGTGAATTCTTTAAAGAAACAATAAAGAAACCCTTAGCCGCAAGGTAAATATGAACACAACCTTAAAAAATTGGATCCTAATATTCTAAAATCTACTTGTGTAGATCAATCAGACTAGGACAAAACCCCTTGAAATGTCTGATCAGACCTACTCGAAGAAGACAACCACATTGTGGTCAATCTCCTCATTCAGTTTGACCTACAATACCATAGAATAGGTTTTAGCTGAGGGTATTATGGCAGTATCCATTTTCCTATTATGTGATTTAAAGGGGCCTTGGCCTATCCTATCTTATGCTAACAAATAGGGGGTCTATTAAGAACATAACCTAGAATCTCTCTGTGTAGTCGTGCCAAAACCTCACCCAAACCAATATTTTGAAAACCCTTGGTCTGCAACTTTGACCCATTTTCCCAACCAAAAGGTTCAGTTTTTCAAAACACTGTATGGGACAACTGTCCCTCCTCAAACCCACCAGAATCCACTGTCTTAGTTTCTCAGAATCACTATCCAGAAAAGCACATTTATGTTATACACCCTGATTTACATTAACATTCCCCCGACCATAGCCAAACACATCACTCGCATTGCACAGTTTAGCCCCACCTCCTTTGCATTTAGCGGTTGAGCAAGTATGTTGTAGAGAAACCCTCGCACTATGATAGCTCCCGTGGCCGCAAAGCGCCTCCATTCCTAACCTTATTTCTTTGCGTTGTTAACATATTTTTTATTTTAACAATGTCTTTCTTTTCTTTTGAGTGAATATTGAAGCTTACATTGTTATGATTAAAATATTTGATGTATCTTAATCAATATTAGAAAGTCTTTTCATTACAAGGTACTTGATTTTAAAAGAGTGAATTTTTTAAATTTAATTTTTAAAAAAATAGAGGTTTTTACTTCGTTTATAGAAACGTTACAATTTGAATAATATAAGATGAATCTTAACTATGATATATAAAATCTTAAATCTTATTAAAAAACATATTACACTCATTTAAACCATATTCCAATTATTTTTATAGCTTATAATTTATTATGTTTATTAAATAATAATAAAAATACAAGAGTTTGGTTAAAATAATAGATTATATATTAATTCATCTTACATGTTTAATTTTAAAATAATTTATATTTGTTGACAATACACAAAGGTAAAATAAATTTTAAAATGCTTAAGGCCCGTTCGGGGGCAGGTGAGGGTTCATCCTCAATCTTCAAGTGAAAAGAATTAAAAACAAAGAGCTAATATTGTTTATTTGCTGATCCGCATATGACTAGACATGCAAAGGTGAAGAAACCCGAGCAAAGAATCCATAGGCAAGATAAAGAGGTAAGACTTGTCTTAAAACGTGAAAAGGAAATCCACAATTCACACATTTTAGAAAGCTTAGGAGAGGAAGAAAAACTTTATGACCATTTCGTTAAAATTGTAAAGGCTTACAAAACTAAGTTTCCTACTTTAAATTGAATCAAATTTGTTTTAGGATCTTTAAATAAAATTTTAATTTCGAAAAGATCTTTAGGTTTATTTGGTTTTTCCTTCATTTTGTTGGTTTTGTTGACTAACTTTGTTGGAGGAGAAGGAGAGGGAACGATCTCCACTAGGTGAGTGAAAAAGCAAGAAAAACACTCATAAAAGTGCCTAGCCTTTGCTAGCTACACAAAAAGGTATTTTCCTCATCAAGCTTGCATTTTCTTAAATTGTGGCATTTCAACTTTCCAAATTAGTCTAATTAGGACAAGCCTATTATTGTTCACCAAACGAGACATTTGACCTCTGCTCTCAAATTTTTAAGTTGATCAAAATGCCAAACGTGTCGGATTTGGGGATAGAAGAAAGGTTAGGGAATGAACCAAACACTTAGTTTTTAAAACCTCATTGTCAAGAGGAAAAAAATAACCTTGTTAAACGTGTTTGGAAGAGAAGAAAGTAGTAAGGATATGCTCTTCAATTTTTGAGTGAATCAAACTCCTAAACCTACTTATTCGATTTATTTTCTTGCTTTATATGAACATGTTAGAGCTATAGAGGGCCTGCCTCTCGAGAATATCCTTATGAGGACAGTGAAAGGGAACGAGCCAAGTGGGAGACAACCATCTTAGCCATGGTAAATCTGACCCACTATAATAAAAATGCATTCATCCTTAAATGGGTGGGTGACAAACCAGTGTTGAGAATTTTCACCTCCTCTAGTAGTCCTTCAGGATTGTGCAAAATCATATTTTTATGCGTGTGGAAGGCCCTTGTAATGGGGGTTATAAAAATCATCATTGGTTTGAAGTGGAAGTTAAAATTAAACCTGGTTCAGTAGTAAGATTTCCTATTAGAGCCATTATTTACAAGCCAATCTGACTATAGGTAGATTGTTTGGAATTCATTCTTGTTAAAGACCCATGAAAACGTTTGAGAACATACACTTTGTGTGGTTTTAGGAGTTAAGGAACAAACTTTTATGTGTGTGTTGTGTTTGTTTCTGCATTTTTCAACAAGAAAAACATCCTCAAGATTTGATGACAAGTTAAAAAAAATTAAAAAATCAATCAAATAGTGACAAATTTTTTTTCCTAGTGAAGTGACGCGTGCAAACATTCCTTTGATGCCTGAAACTGGTTATGTGGCACTTGAAAACTGAAGTAGCGCGTATCAAATTTTAAACAACGCCTGGTAACCTCCCAACTTACGCGTACAACTTTTAATTAGTGCGTGCCAACATTTAAAAAATGCATCCTAAGTTTCAAAGTAATGCGTGGTATTCTTGCAGTGAGCGTGTATATCACATTAAAGTAGTGCATATATACAACCCAAGTAGCGCGTACAAATTGAGAAAGTCCAACAATGGGTATATTCTGAGGGTTTTGATTATATATTCAGATACCCTTTTCAGAGTTCTCTCTGTCTGTAACTTCAATTGGACATTATCCTTTGATTTTTAAACTTTTAATTTGCAAAGAGGATAAGGTCATAAGGTGGTTTCCAAAAACTTTCAACATTCATGTTAATGTCGGCCTTTACTCGGTCTCATTATATTTGAAACATCTTATTACCGGACAACACGTACCTTCGACAAGATTTTCCAGGTGACCAACCTATTTCCTCACATTTATCCATTGAGGCAGAAAAAGAAGCAGAAACTATTGACATGACCTTCCCATTTGGCAATGTGGATCCCAATTTTCTCAACCATGTCAACAATGACAACTTAAACGGTGGGAATCATGAAAACCAAAATGAAGGAAATAAGGAAGAGGTAAATGAAGGTATGAACCTGAATGAAGATAACCTAGGCGGTGGAGGAAATGTTCAAGATGATGAAGTAATCGAGGAACGAATAAATGAAGCCATACAAAATCCCCTTGTCATGAATGTTATGGAAAAATTGTTAGAGAGGGATAAAGAAAAGTACTTCCTTGACCTAGCCCAAGCAGGGGTCAAATTACCTCACGATTATGATGTAAACAAATTGAGGAAGAAGGAAGAAGAGGATAATCCAATTGCCTTAATGAATAGGAAATTTAAGTTATTTCAAATGCAATTGGACAACATGAAACAAATGGGGGTTCCTAAACCTTTTTTGATCGAAGCGTTATGTCCTTTCCAATTTGACAAATCCCTCATTATGGTGCCATTCCCTACCAATGTAGTTTTTCCAAAGTATGAAAAATATGAGGGAGCATCCGATCCACATGATCACCCATGGGAAGGAGTGATAGTAGCACATGAAGCAATAATCTCAATCTATGAAGGATTGATAGTATCACATGAAGCAATAAGCTCTGTGTGAAAAGCCAAAACTAAAAGGATGTTGGTTAAGCTAGACATTCAGAGAGCTTATGATGAGGTTAATAGAGATTTTCTGTTGGTAGTTTTGAGATGGTTTGGTTTCTGTGCGGCTTGGGTGAACTGGATTAGAAGTTGTATCAATACACCAAGATTTTTGGTCATTGTTAATGGTAGCCCTCAAGGTTTTTTTGAAGGAAATACATGAATCAGGTAGGGTGATCTGATCTCATCATTCTTATTAATTATTATGGCCGAGGCTTTGGGGAGAATTATTTATAAGAAAAGGTGTGAAGGAAGTTGGAAGGGTATTCAAGTGCCGATGGGTATTGACACTGTATCTCACTTGCAGTTTGGAGATGACACCTTAATTTTTGGTATTTATTCCTTTAGGGAAGCAAGGATCATGAAGTAAACACTGGAAAAATACAATAGAGCATCAGAACAAAGGATAAATTGGGGAGAATCAGAAACTATCTTCTTTAATACATCAGCCCAAAAATAGAGTGAAATATGTGCTATTCTAGGTATGAAGCGTGGCTCTCTCCCATGAAAGTATCTAGGTATTCCTCTCTTTAGTGGAGAAAGCAGGTTCAAACTATGGAAGGAGCTTGTGGAAAGCTGTTATAATGTGATGGATGGATGGAATAGTAGGTGACTGTCATCAGCTAGTAGAATTTTGAAGCTAAAAAGAGTCATCTCTGCTATCTCAATTTACTCTAGGATGTGTCTCAAAATCCAAAAGAAAGTTATAAGAGTGATTGAGAAGAGAATGAGGAAACTCTTTTGGAATGGAGCTACTGATCAAGACAATATCCCTTTGCTTGCATGGGAAAAAATCTGTTTGAACAAACAATGTGGTGGAGCTGGTCTCAGAGACTGGAAATGAATGAATGAGGCCATAGGACCAAAATTAGTATGGAACATGTATTCACAAGGAAATCAATTATGGGTCAATATTCTCAAAAACAAGTATTTAGAATCTATGGATAATAAAAGAATATTCACAATGAGGAATCCACCACCATGCTCAGCTATCTGGAATTTTATTGTTTCTTGTAGGACAATTATAATTGATCATTTAACATGACAGGTTGGGAATGGACATAATGCTAAATTTTGGGAGGATTCTTGGGATGGACATCCATCTTTGGCGGACAGGTCAAAGATTAGTGATCTAAAAGAATGGTTCATAGCCAATTGGGGTTCGAAAGTAAGTAATTATTTAGAATTGCGGAGATGCAAATTTGGAGATGAGTGATTCTGGAAGGGATTACATGATGTAAATCTCCTAGTCCAATAAATTGATCTACTTAGAGAGATTTTCAACTCCTAGAAATTTTTTATAACTGTCAAGGGAAATAAGGTGGTGTGGTGTGGGGCTAGTAATGATAAGTACTCAGTTAATTTGGGTTACCAATTATTGGATAGGGGCATAGAGGAAGAAAACTGGCCAATTCACTTATTCTTGGGGAAAGAATGCCTACCTAAGACTGGATCCTTTGCATGGTTAGCCACAAGATGAAGAATTCTTACAGGAGAAAGAAGGAAAAAGTTGGGTATTTATGGATCAACAAAATGTGTTTTATGTGGGGAAGTTGAGGAGTCAGTGGACCATTTATTACTAAACAACAATTTTACCTCGACTTGTTGGACTATGGTTCTCAACAAACTAGAATGACAAGGTCCCCTCCCGAATATTTGAAGAATCATTTTGATGGTTGGCCAAAAGTAAAAATGAAATCTACCTTATCATGTATCTGGAATATTTGTCCATTTATTGTAATTTGGTAAGTGTGGAAAGAAAGAAACAGATGATTTTTTATGGGAAAAGATGAGAGCTTGGATAAAATAAAAAAAAGAATTAATAAGGAAATTGAGGAAATAACTGGAGCAACTGCATCACAATTTTTTAATCCCAAAACTCCCTTTTTCACAAGAGATAAACACATTCAAAAAGTCTATTTTGGCATCAAAATTAGACTCGTTAATGGGTAGGGATGGGTGAAACTAGTGCTTCCTGTCTTTGAGCCTATACAATGGGAAAAACCATAATAAGGTTGGTGAAAGGTGAATTTTTATGGGGCCTCCAGAGGAAATCCATGCCTTTTTGGTGTAGGTTACATTATTTGGGATTGGCTTAGCAAAATCATAGCTATAGGTGGGAAGAGATTAGATGATGTAACTAATAATGTAGCGGAAGTGGAATTGTCCTTGGTGGCAGTTAAAGTAGCTAAAAGCATAGAAGGTACTAAGATACACTTAGAGGGTGATTCTATCATCATCATCCACACACTCATAAAAGGCACAACATAAGCTTGACACTTTCAGAAGTATGTGGACCTAATAGGAGAGGAACTAGGATTGCTAAATAATTTTAAAAATTCATATGTAAAGAGAGATGGAAATAAAGAAGTTGATTTGTTGTCGAATTGGGCTCTATCATTTGAAAGAAAAAGGTGATGTTAAAATTGAAAACTTTAATGACCCCAGGATTTAAATTTCTAGGCAACCAACCATTATTCCCATTTGTGTGTGAATGAATTACACCTTCATGAAATTAGTTTATTTAACTACAATTCTATGGAATAATAATGGAAATTTAAGCTAAGAATTGCAATTAAATCAATAAGCATCTCATGGCTCTTCATCTAAGCATGTTGATAAATCTCTCAGCCTTAATCTCTATCAATGACAGTCCTAGAACAAGAATTTGATGAAGATAAATGCCTAAGTCTAGCTCAGTTCTCTCAAATTATGATAATATTGGATCCAAATGCAATAATGCTAAAATGCTATGATAATCTCTCAATTATGCTCAAATTGCTATGAAAATGACAAGAGGTTTGATGCTTTGCATTCAAATTTATAGGATCTCTAATACTCTCAAAATGACTTCTATTTATAGGATTTTACCAAGTGTAGGGGGTGGAGTTAATTGATCATAGTTAAGCCATGGTTGAGTGAGAGGATTTCAAATGGTTTCAAATGGGGGGAAAATTTAAATGATTTCTCAAAGGTTGGGACAAAGAGACAAATTTGAGTGATTGAGATTGAAAGTTCAAAATGAGTGATTGAGATTGTAAATTAGGAGTGATCCATGTGCTTTGTGTTCTCAATTCCCATTGGTTCCTCGAATTCATGTTGAAAGATATTAGGATTATTTAATTCAATCAATTAATTAAATTAGCCATGTAGGGACGAATAGGTTCAATTTGATTTTTGATTTAAACTATACAATTAATTGATTAAAATTAATTATATAATTTTGATTATCCCTTTTAGGCTTGTATTTGATTATTTGATGTCATGGTTAATTAATCCTTTGATTTGATTTGATTTTGTCCAATTTGTTTGATAAATGTCCATTTGATTTTATTTTGATCCATTTTAATGCAATTTGATGAGATTAGGAGCAATTTGATGAGAAACACAGATTTGGTTGTTTAGACAACACCTAGTCAATTTTAGGTGTCTACAAATGCCCCTCTATGAATTGATGTGCGAAGCACATTGATTCAAAGAAAAATTTATGTCCCAATCATTGATTCGATGCTGATTGATTGATGCAAAACCTGATACAAAAATTGATAACCTGATATGAAACTCTGATGCAAAACCTGATGAGAAACTGATGCAATGCCTTGATTTAATAGATGCAGAACTTGAGGTGAAACTGATGCAGAATGCCCCACTGATAAAAGTTTGAAATTTTAATGCACCAAATTTGATGTAAGATATGATGCAGAATCCTAATTTTGATGATATGATGATGCCCTCTTAGAAATGAAAGCATATTGATGTCCAGATGCAAAAGATTAATGAAACTGCTATAGAATAAGATCCAAGATGTTTTCATTTCTGAAAAACATTGATGATGATGATGATGTCACAACATGCCCCAGTGTGCAAAAAATGCAGATTAGGTCTACCTGGGTCAAAAATCTCTCTAAAATTAGGTCAAATAGCTTAAATAGGTTGAAAAACCCAAATTTACTATTCATTTTCACTTTTTACCATAGAGATTTTGTTATGATCTTGGTGAGATTGACAGCTATGGTGGTCCTCATTCAAGAGCATCAATTCGAGCGAGCGTGTCGATATCAGAGACCCCTAGACTACGGACCTCTGGTAAGTGGTTTTGACCTTCCTAGTGCATTTATTGCAATGTTTTGATAGCATTTATTGCATTTCAAGATGCTTTTTAGATAAGAATGTACAAAATGCTGCCTAGGATAGTTTTAATGACACCTAGGGTTGTTAAACGCCACCTCCGCATGATGAAATGACACATAGGAGTAGTAAAACACCACCTAGTAGTTAGGTCAAAAATGGAATCCAACATTTAAAATGCCCCATAGGAAACCCTTCGAAAAATGTATGTTTTAAATGCTGCCTAGGAAGTTTTAAGTGATGCCTAGGTTTTAGAAGTGCCGCGTATACTGTAAAGTAATGCCTCTGATGATTGAAATGACATGTATGATGTTTGAAATGATGTGTGGTGTTTGAAATGATGCGTATAGTTAGCCAAGTGACGCATGCTAGAAAATTGATGAAAAAACCGATTTAGGATGAACAAACTACTTTCGATTGATCGTCTGGATGAACAAATTGATTGCCAAGATAAATAGATGTATTTCAATGATGCTACTAAGTATTTAGGATGTTAGAATAATCATATAAATGGATGTTTTATGTTTCAATCAGATTGGGCAGAAAATTGATGTATTGCTCCCTTATCAAGATATAGAGGTTAGGAACAATAGGTTGATGCGCTAAAAAAGAGCAAGGATAGATTTGATTTGTTTGATTGACTTGAAATGATCCAATGATATAAAAATACTAATATAATTCACTTTGTTTGCAAAATTTAGGCACATTTCTGTAAGTTATATATATGGAATGTTGCGTCTTGGATTTTTGATTTAGTTGATGAGCTGACAGATCTAGATAGACAGATTATTGAGCAGTGCAGTTTAGGATTCCTTCTTGATCTCCCTCAGTTTCAGCTAAACCAAGGTTTACTTACAGCTATGGTAGAGTGTTTCCACTCTGACCATAATACTTTCCATCTACCCCTCGGTGAGATGACTATCATGCCTGAGGATGCATACAGATTATTGAGGATTCCCACTCGAGGAGAGAGAGTATATTACGATCAAGTGTACGATGGTAGTGTGTGCAGATGGGTATTCATAGATGACACTATCGGAGATGATACCATCATGTGGGCTCAATTTGCTTCATTTTCCACTTTTCCAACAATCTTGGGTGCAGTCATTGGTGGTTTACTTCTGCCAGATCGACGAGGTCCCGAATTCTCAGTCGGATGGGGTCACATTATGGAGGACTTGATAGCACATCCTTGGATATTTGATTGGGGATCCTGTGTGTTGGCACAATTGTATCATGATTTGCATGAGGTTGTCTACAAAGTGAATGCAAGGATATCAACAGGTGCAGTTTTGTTGTAGTTATGGACATGGGAGAACATCTCAATCATGAGACTTATATCATCTTGAGTTCAAGGCCAAGGATGGCCGTATGCATTTTTGTATGATGGGATAGTTGTCCAGCATTGTCTGGGAAAACTTGAGTATTGGTGCCGCACCATTGATGATATTGATCAGGTCGTATGGAGACCTTACCTTGGTTGTGAGGGATGGTGGAGGATAATGATGAGCTTCCCTATATGTTTTCACCATGGTGGATGATAGGTCGATCACCACTTGTGATAGAGAGATTCTACTTTGGGAGAGTTTCTAGGTAGTATGGACGAGTGCAAGACATGCCTCAAGGTATGTCTTTATATGGTCGAGTTCAAGCATAGCGATCTATGTGGGGAGCACAAGTAGATTATCAGTTTTCTTGTAATGAGATTGATTGGTTTGGATATGTTAGATGGGAGATGCTAGAGAATGTTGCTAATGCGGGGGTGTCTGTAGAGTACTGAGAGTGGTTCTCTCATCATAGGTTTACCAGATTTATAGATCTTGTAGAGCCTATCCTAGATGTAGATGAGACCTCTAATGATGACATTGGAGATGGTGGTGATGGTGGTGGTGGTGGTAGGAGGAGAGTACAAAGATAGAGAGCTCCTCCGGTATAGAGAGATGCGGGACCTCGGATGCGGGGTGGTCATGTGAGAGCTCAAGGTGGTGGATTTGGTCAGCCTAGATAGAGACTGTTGGGATTTATGGGAAGCAGTACTGAGAGGGGAGGGGTGAATCAGTACCTCGAAAACTTTTCTTACCCTCTTATCAATTAACCTTAGTAATCAATTGTATATCCATTCAATCTGATCTACACTATCTTTGTGTGAGTTATATCAATTCACAACAATAATAGACATGTGAATCATTCATAGAAACATTTGTGAGCATAATTGACACATAACACAAGATATGTATCACAGAAAACTCCTGTTAGGAAGGAAAAATTGAGGTGGGAATGACACCCACAAAACTTCACTATCTACAGATTGGAAGGGGCCAGTTAAGGCTTAAAATTTTGATCACTTATGATGATCTACCCTGTTAGGAGTATCGGTGGAGACCTGTTAAAGTCTAATATGTTAGGATCTTTTAGCAACACTATTAAGTGTGCACTCGGTTAAGAGATTTGATATTGGACTGTTAAATCCACCTTTCTTGAAAGGATTTCTTACACTTTGCTCCACTTGTTAGAATGATAGAAAATTACAAATTGACCTGGTAAATGCAATCTCCTATTTCTGATACAGATCTTATATAGTTCACATAAAAATATTATCACCTTAGCTGTGATTGAATATTACCTCTGATTATCGGTTTCCTCTGTTCTTGGTTCTGCTAACCAAATTCTTCTTTTTCTATTCTGGTTCTTGAAAATCTCAATTCAATACATATATGTGCTTGTTCTGTTCTCCTCTCTCATACAAACACATTCTAATGAATGATTACATCATCTATTTATAGATGGATTGATTTCATCGAGTTGTGATAAAAACAATGTTAACTATAAGATCAGGTTTACAACTTGCACCTAGATCTCCTAGTCTACGTGTTTTTAATCAGTTAGACTGATTAAAACACTTACATTAATGTTTCTTGTCCCTAAAGAAATGGATTTAAAAACAATTAAATATCCTATAAATAGAATACACTTGATTTATTTGACATGGAAGTCAAATCCACTTTTTGCGGGCTGCAACTAACTTTCGGTTTAGTCTGTCGGTCATGCTTGACTGTACTTCGGGTTTCATTGTCGGTTGCACTATACCAGTTTCATCGGTCTGCACTGTAACTTGCATTTTTGGTTCCTTTGTCGGGTTCCACTTTATCTCTTTGGCATTGTGATTTTTGGTTTAAACACTACCTTGTGTCATCAGTTCTCTCTGTACTTAGTCATTCTTGGTGATCTTCTAATCTGATCCTCAGTTTTCTCTTTACTGTCTTTCGGTGTAAGCTTACCGAAAGTGTTGTTTGTATACTAATGAAAAATTAATGTCATCAAAGATAGGTACATGTACCTTTGCAGACAGGCACATCATAGACCAACTACAAATTGGGGTAGGCAGAGACACATACAGATACAGTTGGCTAGACAGGTTCCCTTACAGGTTCCTTTATAGGGTCAGGGTCCTCCTCAGAGACTAGTATCTCCATAGAGACAAGTGCCTCCTCAGGTAGATCCTCAGGTTGTTGCATCATAGGTTCTTGTTGCCCCACATGTACCTCTTTCTCTACAGGCACCTCAAGATCCTCAGATTCCTCTAGTTGTAGATGTTCTAGTATAGGATGTGAGGACTTTGTAGGTAGGGATGACTGCTATGATTGGTTGGATGGATCAGGTGACCACTATTCTAAAGTAGTTTCTGACTATGATGGAACAATTTCCACATGTTTCTACTATGATTCAGACACCACCGAATACATAATATAAATTGGGTGACATGGATCCAGATGGCACAGGGGGTACAGGTACAGGTGACAGACTAGGTGCTACTACTAGTGATGGATCAGGTGCCCCTGTTGGGTCTTGATACAGATCTGAGATTTGATCTTCTGATGTTGCATTGATGTATGATTTGTATTTTATTGACCAGGACTTTGATTATGGATCATTTTGTTGATGTATCTTGATATACAAATTTGTTGGAATCTTTGATGATGAACATTTATTTATGATGACTCTTTGATTCCCCATTGATGTTGTTATGATGTTGATGTGAGATTTCTTTATATGCAGATCTACATGATTTCTATGATGCATTTACTTTTTTTGTATGCTATGGATGCAACGTCTTATATTATGACATAGATAAATGGATGCAAATAATTTATGAAACTACTTCTATATGTTTTTGATCTTATCATGATGTTATGGTTTATGCAATGCAATGGTGAAATGAATGTAACTATCTTTTTGGATTTTGATGTATGCAACTTTATTGATGAAATGAAATCTTAAGGATGGAAATGAATAATGATTTAATGATTCTTTGATTTGCTTTTTGGGTGATGTATAAAGATAATGATTAATGATTAATGAATGAATGGATGAAAATGATAATATCACATTATTGATTTGAAACCACTGAATTGATTGAACTTCAAAAATTATTAACCCCCTTGGAACTTGGAAAAAATACTCTAAATAATGCAATTAATCTAACATGAGAATGCAATGCAATGCAACTAACTGCCATTGATTTTTGTGAAAGAAATGCAAAAGAGATATATTTCTATCATTGAGCGTTGTGGAACTAGGAGTCGATACAATCCTTACTGGTGCCACTGTGACCATAAGAATATGAATATGACTTTCATCTCATTTGGTAACCTCTTTTAGGAAACTAGTACAACCCTCACTATTTGAATGACCAACTATGGGAGTATGAATACCGGTTTCATTAGATTCAATGTTGCAAGTGGATTTTGGTATTAAGATATGGAAGATATAAATAGCCAAGGTATCCTTTTGTGTAAACAAACAAAGGTTAACCCTCCTTCCTATATGAATGTCCTCAATGGTTCTTTGATGATCATGTCCTTATACGAATTCACACAAGCTAGCGAATCTTCCTCAAAAGAGTCACACAAAATTCAAGGAAAACATCATGTCTTCATCATCGCCAATCTAGTCGAAACATCATTGATTAGATAAAAAGAACATGACTTGAAAAGGTTAATGAAAATCATCAAAAATTTCAAGTGTTTTTCAATGTATCAAGATTTTCAATAAGAATTCCAAACATTCTAATCATTTAGGGTATTGTCAATTTTTAATCCTGATAAAATAAGTCAATGAAGTTCAAGGATCAAGTTATGCGATCAACCTGTTTAGGTTGAACAATGATATCCATCAAAGGTTCCAAAATATCTCTCCTCTGAAGTTCTAAAATTTTTCTTCTGTCATGTGACCAAGATATAACACTTTTGAATCCATTTATATAAAAAACCAATGATTTCCCCCATAAGTGATAAGTGAAACCATGTGTAAAGCTTGGGAAAATGAAACCTAGTATGTGACAATGCAGCTGAGAGACTTTATTATGACTATACACAAATGATAGATGCAATGAGGATATGTACAAATGAGATGGTGAAACGAAAATATGTACAAATACAACTAGGAAAGACCTGAGGGAACAAAAAGTGCCTGTTTCTAGGTTTTCACCTTTTGGGATTATTGCTCATTTTTTAATGTTTTTTTTGCTACCAAAGAGCCTATTGCTAGGTTTTCACCAAGGCACTTTCCTCTTTTTCAAAATTTTTCAATTTTTTTTGATATCATCAAGGCGCTTATTTGCTAGGTTTTCACCAAGACAACAATTTTATGATTTTTAAATGTTTTTTCTTTCTTCATGCTCAATTTTCTCCTTTTTCTGATTTTCTTCTTTTCTATTGTTTATTTTTTATTTTTGATCTTTCTGATTTTTTTTGGATTTTGTTCTTTTTTCATTTTTTTGGATTTTTGACTTTTCTCATGTACAAAGAAGATGCTAGCTCATCTGATACACACTCATCTAATACTCTTTCTTCTGATACTCTTTCATCTGATTAGGTATGAAACCTCTTTAAATGGATGCTATTAATGGGCTCTTGCAACTCATCACCTTCACAATCAGCTAGTTTGCAGGTTCCCATTCCAAAAGAAGAAGTGATGACAAACGGTCCAAGCCAATTTGCTTCCCATTTCCCCTTATTTTCTCTATCAATTTTATTTTTAGGGTTTTATCTTAACACTAAGTCTCCCACTTGAAAGGTTTTCGGTTTGATATGCTTCTTGTTTTCTTGAAATTATGTTATGATATACCTTCCAATGATCATATGCTTGTGTTTGATGTTCCTCCAACAATTCCAATTGTTGAATTCAGGCAACCCTATAATCCTCATCAGTGATTAATCCTTGTAGTGAAACTGTTAGGGATGGAATCTCAACTTCTAAGGGTAAAATAGCTTCAGCCCCTTAAACCAAGGAGAATGGTGTAGCTCCTATTGGTGTTTGGATGCTAGTTCTGTAGGCCCACAATGTCGGGTTTATCTAAATATACCAATCTCTTCCTGACCTATCAACTGATATTTTCAATATTTTGAGGATATTCTTGTTCATAGCCTCGGCTTGTCCATTACCTTGAGGATAGTAAATGGAGGAAGAATGGTGAGTGATATGAAATGTTTCACAAAGTTCATCCAAATCTTTCTTCTTGAATTGTTTTCTGTTGTCTGTGATGATGGCATGAGGAATACCATATCTACAAATGATGTGATTAAGGATAAACATGGAAATCCATTTTCTCATTGTATTTGTTAAAGGAATGACCTCTACCCATTTAGTGAAATATTCTATCGCTGTGAGGATGTATTTATGTCCATTAGAAGATGGTAGGTAAAACATGCCAATTAGATCAAAACCCCATTGATAAAATGACCATGGTGTGATAAATGGATGCAATTATTGAATAGGTACATGGATCATGTCTCCGTGACATTGGCATTTTGAACAAACTTTCACAAATTGGCAAGCATCTTTCTCTAAGGTTTTCCAAAAATACCCCATGGGAAGGATTTTCTTAGCTAAATTTAATCCACTTGAATGCGACCCACAAATCCCCTCATGAACATCTCTCAAATCTAATCTCGATTCGTCTTCCTCTAGACACCTTAGGAGCGTTCTGTCAAGACCCTTGCGATACAATGTGTTTGATAGGATGGTATAACAAGCCGGTTGTCTTATGAAATGTTGTTTTTGAGCATGGGTTTGGTCTTTAAGATAAGTATAGATCGGTCCATACTAGGGTGAGTCATGTCCTTTAATAAGGGAAATTATTTGGGTATCAGGTAAGTCAAATGCCAGTTTTTCCAACTCTTCCACCAATAATTTGTACCTCACATTTTGATCAGGCATTTGTAGTAATGAAGCCAAAGTAGCCATTGCATCAGATGCTCTATTTTTGTCTCATGGAATTTGCTCAAAAGTTATCAAGGCAAAATATTTTTTCCAGTCATCCACCATCCTTTTATATGACATAAGTTTTTCATCTTTTGTGTTGTATTCATCATTGATTTGATTGATGACTAATTGAGAATCTCCATAAATTTTCAATTCCGTGACATTCCATTCTAGGGCCATTTTGATGCCTGTGACCAAAGCTTCATATTCAACAATATTATTTATGCAAGGAAATAATATTTTGTAATATTTGGGAATTGTGTATCCTTGAGGTGTTATTAAAAGAATTCCAACACCTGAACCATTTTGAGTATAGGATCCATCAAAATATAAGGTCCATGTCTTTGCTTCCACATTAACAATTTCTGAATCAGGAAATTCTACTTGAATTGGATGTGTAGAATCTAAAGGATGTTCGGCCAACTGATCAACAATCACTTCTCCCTTTATTTCTTTCCTATCCATGTACTCAATGTCAAATTCACTAAGCACCATTACACATTTTGAAATTCTTCCCGTTAGAGCTGTTTTACTAAGTAGATACTTCAATGGATCAATCTTGGCAATTAACTTCACTTTATGCATCAACATGTAATGTCTTATCTTTTGAGAGATAGAAACCACTTCTAGGCAAGCTCTTTCCATCAATCTATAGTTCAATTCATATTTTATCAATGTTCTACTCAAGTAGTAAATGACTCTTTCTTTTTCTTCATTGTCTTCTTGTGCCAATAGAACCCCTAAATATTTCTCCATTGCTGATATGTAAAGTAATAAGGGTTTGCCTTTGATAGTGGAATAAAGATGGGTGGGTTCACCAAGTATGTCTTCAACAATGTGAAATCTTGTTCACACTCATCATCCCATGTAAAAATTGTGTCCTTATGTAGTAATCTTGTAAATGAATGGAATTCTTCCGCCAATTGGGAAATGAATCTCCTTATGGATTGAAGTCTTCCTTTAAGAAACCTTGTTTGACTAATACTATTGGGAATTTCCTTGTCCATGATTTCTTTCACTTTCTTGGGATCCACTTCTATTCCTTTTGCAGAAGTAATGTAACCTAAGAGTTTGCTGAATTGCACACCAAAAGCACATTTCTTTGGATTTAGTCTCACTTTGAATTGCTCTAATCTTGTAAAGATATTTTATAATATTGGTAAATGATCCTTTCTTTCATGTGATTTTGCTGGAATATCATACACATAGTCTTCTAGGAAGGTATGCATCATGTCGTGGAAGATAGTGGTCATCGCTCTTTGGTAAGTTGCTCTGGTATTTTTGAGACTGAAGGGCATCACATTCCAACAAAAGGTTCCCCATGGGTATGTAAAAGTAGCCTTTTCTTGGTCTTCAGGTGCAATTCAAATTTGATTGTATCCGCTAAATCCATCCATTAAGGAAAACAAAGAATGACCCGCTGTTAAGTCCACTATAGAATCAATGCTAGGTAGTGGAAAATCATGTTTTGGGAAAGCAAGATTAAGGTCTCTAAAATTCATGAAAACTCTAATGGATTTTTCATGTTTTGTGACCGGTATAATGTTTGATAGCCATTCTGCATATGCAATCACTCTTATGAATCCAACCTTGAGTAGCTTTTCCAATTCTAATTTTACTAAAAGTGCCACATGAGGGTGCATCTTTCTCAACTTCTAATTTATGGGTTTCACACTGGGTCTCACATTTAGATGATGCATTATAAAGTTTGGATCTAACCCTGGCATGTCAGAATAAGACCATGCAAAGTTAATTTGCTTTGGTTGAAAGAATTCAATGAAATATTTCATTTTTGATGGACTCAAGGATGCTGCTAAATGAATAAACTTGGGATCCACTTCGGTGCCAATGTTAACTTTCTCCATTGGTTCAATAAGGATGGGTGACCTTTCATCTTCATGTTTTGGTAGGGTATCCAACCTCTCTTCCTTGGGTGCCATAGTTGGGTTTTCACCTTTGGAAACATCCAATATTTTTAACTTTTTAGGTTGGATTGAAAGGTTGGACCCCTGCCTCTATCATTATGTATGATTGTACTCATTGGTGGAATAACATGGCTCAACCACATTTAGGTATTGGGCCATTGCATGGTCATTGAGAAAGTATAATAGGTCATTTGGTTCGAATAAATCCCAATAAATGAGTTTGGGGTGCATTAGGGCTAAGGATTCATTAGGAAAATTGTCATTCGAAGGGTTTAAGGACATGACCTCATTTGAAGGTTCATACATTGTATCACTTAGGTCTATGACATGGGCTTCCTCAAGGTGTTCCATGGAAGTAGGATCGAAATCTACTTCACTAGAGTCCTCTTGGATTTTGATGGGAAAGAATGCGTGAGGATTAAATATAATATTTGAATCACCCCCCCATGAAGTTACCCAAGGTTCACCTATCCATTGATTATTCCTAGATGCTTGACCTACATTGGATACTTGAGGTTCACTTGATACTTGTGTAGAATTTGAACCTTGATGCTCATTGTCTTGACTTTTGACAGTAGGAATGGTAGCATATGTGTGAATAACATCAACCTCTTTATCATGACAAGAGTCTTCAGATAGGGAATCTCACTCATAATATCCATAATCATCCTCACTCTCGGATCCTACCATGTATACATGTTCATGAAAATCATGCATAGGGATTGAACTTTATCCTTTGTTTTGATAACCTATTCCAAATTTCTCTTCTTTTGATCTCCAATCCGGTTCAATGGGTTCTAGCAATCCTCTATTCTTGAATCCTAGGGGTCCTCGTCCCTTGTATCCCATTTTTTGCATAATTTTATACCCTTTTCCGTATTGCTTAGTTTGAATATTGATGTGTTGTACTCTTTCCGTGGGATTGTTTGAAGTATCTTCCTCTTTTTAGAGCCATTGTAAGACTTCATTGTCCTCCTTTTCTAGGGCTGATTTTTCACTCTCTCTTACAAAATGAGAGTTATATTTGTGAGTTGGATGAGAACTTGATGGTTTTACATGTGTCTTAGGAGAAGTTGACAAATCAAATAGGGAAACAAAATATTCCCCCACTCCTTTGGAATTGATTCTACATTGATTTTCAAAGTTATGCATCATTTCATTCATCTTTTGGTATTGGTCCTTTTTGGATTGTTCTCTCTCATCCTTGGAAGGTTTTGAAATTTCCACCTTTAATGCAGAAGTCTTAACTGAATTTTCATGTGAACTTTGACCCTCATAACTCACTTTCTCCTTTCCCTTAGTTGATGTAGTTGAGTTAGTTTGATTAGGGTTTTATGTAGATGTAGCATTTGATGTTAACTTCGAACCTTCCTATTTAGCTTCTTCCATGGTGATATTAGGGATGAATCCTTCCCTATTATGAGGAATAAATAGCTCACGACTTGGTTTCATTGTGTTGCAATATTGAAAGGGATTAGAATCTCCTCCAATTGTGATTTCTTCACCCATGTGTGGCAATTTTATGCATTGATGATAGGTGGAAGGTACCGCTTGCATCTCATGAATCCATGGTCTCCCCAATAATATATTATAAGTTAGTTTTATGTCAAGGACTTGACATATGGTGTCTTTTTTGATAGGTCCAACTTGAATAGGTAGAAAAATCATGCCTTTCGAAGATCTTTCTTCCTCATCATAAGCATTAATGGTAATCTTCTTTTTAGGATCAATGGATGATTTAGCTAACCCTAAAGACTTGACAAGGTTCAATGTGCAGATGTTAAGACCAGCTCCACCATCATTGAGGACTCTCTTGACCCTATGCCTTTGGATTAAAACTTTTATATGCAAGGGAAAATTTTGAGGGTGAGTAATGGACATATCATCTTGTCCGGAGAATGAAAGGAAATGAGGGGCTATGAGATGTCCTACCATATTTTGAAACTTATCTTCCTCCAAAGTTATAGGAACATTAGTCTCCACTAGGGATTTTTCCAAGATCTCTTTGTGGTTAGGAGAAAGTTTCAACAACTCCAATATATAAATTTGTGCTGGAGTTTTGTGTAGTTGATCAACCAAACTATAAGGCTTTATTAAAGAAGATGTTGGTTTAGCCAAAGTAGTTGTTGGAGTAAGACCAAAATTTTTAGGGGCACTTTCTTGTAGGGTAACTCTTACTGTTTTCCCCCTAGTTACAACATTAGAGGTCTCTTTGTTAGGTTGTTCTTTGATTACCACCACATTGATAGTACTATCATGTCTGGATAGGGCATTAATAGTATTTTCATAGCTATGGGAAAAGTTAACATTGTTGTTGCCTCTCGATTTGTTTCCATTGTTTCCTCAATTGTTAGCATTGGAAGATTCACCTTTCTCATTGTTAGCTCTCAAAAATGCACCCTGTTAAGTTCGCAGGAACTTAACCTTTTGGAGAAACATGGAAACATTCCAAGGTTGTGGGTAACCTATGACTGGAATGAATCTCTGGATTCTAGGCCGGATTTCTATATGGTGATCACCTGTTTGCTTCTTGAAAAATTGAAAACTGATGGGGAAAAGGGATAGAAGGATTGCATGAAAAGTAAACAACTGAAATGAAACCTAAACTAAGGTGATCCACCAAATTTGACATGAAAAAATAACACACACAGGATTAAGCCCTGGGTCAACTAACTTGAATTGGAGGTAAAACACAAATCTCTTGTATAGGCATGCATTAATATTTCATAACAAGGTCATGATTAAACTAGTTAAGAGGAAAGACTTCACAGTTAACAGCTCAAACTAAGACACTAGTTACAACCTGAAAGCAAACATACTCTTCTGCAAGTAGATGCTACAAAGGGACATGATTAAAAGGAAATAAAATCATTCACAATTAACCCATCAACCATCTACAATGCATACAAACAAGAAGAAAAGAGACAAGGCTGACACAATTCAATAAATTGATTCCAAGAACTTCAAGCTCTGCATATTATTTCTCACAGTGAGTTGCAGACCTATGCACAAAAATACACCAAGGACAGAGAAAATGTCACAAAGCATGCCTCCTTTCATAATCAGAACTGGTTACAAAATGAGTCCTCAACTCATACTTATACAACTTAGCCAACTGCATCATTTATGAGGGCCAAAATATCAGGGATCAGATACAGAGAAAAAGGCCTATTTTGGGACTTCTAAACAAGTGGAAAAGGTGTGAAAGAGGCTGCAAAAGTCATGCCTTATCAACCTGGTCATAATGGCCACCTATAAAGGCATTCTTATCTCTCTAGAAGAGTCACAAAATTCTTTGAATTGTAATAACTTTTCTGCAGACCCAAAAATGTATCTTCTGACCCTTTAAAATCTGATCTTTCCACCTGTAAAAAATCTAATTTCCAGCATCTGAGAAAAATCTGATCTCTTTCTGTCTCTTTTCCTTCTGCGAGTGAGCGATGCCTTCTGTTCCTTGAACTGTCGCACTCTGAATCTCTTTTTCTTTTTACCGATATTGAAACAAATCTATTTCAGATATCAGCAGACTGTTCTGTGCACAATTTCCTGAAACTTAGAATTCTCTGATTAATCTTGGGATACTGCAAACCGAACAAAATATCTCTCTTCTACAAACTGAACAACCTGGGCTCTGAAGATGGAAAACATGGTAAATGCAAATGAATGCATCATCAACTCCTTTGAATAAATTCTGCTCTAACAGTTCATCGGTTCTGTCAACATTGCTGCTACATTTTTCACCTTTTGAAAGATCCTTGTGAGTGAGTGACACATCCTCTTTATTTCTCATCGCATACTCGCCACCCATCTTTACTCCACTTTTCATTTTCTGCAATTGAGTGATGCGTTAAATTTTGCTTAGTCATTCCATGTCTATCGCATACTCGCGGCACCTTTTTTGCTCTGCTTTTGAACTCATGCAAGTGAGCAATGCTTCCTTTACTGATAGCTCGTCGCACCCTCACGAGTTAAATTTTCATATCACCTGAGTCTCGGTGACTGAGCACTTATGCATTCTGCTTTTCATTTATTCCATCATCGCACACTCGCGGGCCTAAAAATTTCACTTTATGATTGATTGCGAGCGTGTGACAATATTTCTTCTCCTTCGTCGCCTAGTCGCGAGCTGCTTTCTGATCACCCTCATTTACTGGTGAATGAGTGATGACCTTCCCTTTTTAACTCATTGCATAGTCAATGGTGGTTTAGAATGACTTTCAGATCCTGAGCGGCTGAGCGACATTTATTTCTTTACCTTTAACCTGTCTGGTCGCTCACTCGTGATCTTAATATCTCAACCTTTATCTCATGCGCGAGTGAGCGATGGCATCCGTTTTCTGCTTGGTCGCCAACTCGCGAATTGCTTTTCTTTCACCTGAGTTGATCGGCGAATGTGCGATGGCGTTGAATAGTCTCTTTGGTCACTCACTCGCGAACCTTTAAGAACCTTGAAACATACATGTGCGACTATGCGACGCAACTTGCTTTTAGCTCTTCATACCTTCGTCGCACACTCACATTGCACAAAAAACACGAGTTAGAACCTATGCAAGTGGGCGACCTCTATAACATGACCTTGTCATGCACTCGCGCATCATAAAACATTGACTTCCATGAGACATCGTGACTGAGCGATGCACATTTAAAACATCTCATCGCGCACTCGCACACAGAACATAACTAAACACAAGTAGATCATGACTGTGCGATTCACCCCTATAACAGCTCGTCGCCCACTCGCGTGACTTAGAGAACTTGACAAAAACCCAGCGCGACAAGGCGATAAAAATGAAACACATGTTTAAGTGGATATAAAGTAACTTTGGAAAAGAGCGTGCCATGACCTAGGGTTTAAATGTAACGTTTAACACTTGGATAACCTAGGGTTTTCAGGATTTTTGTGAATTTGGGCAAAGTTTAGACTAAAAAACCTAAAAATATGACAGAGCTAAAACCAGACTGAACAAGAAGTAACTGATTTGAGAACACCATTAATAATTGGGATGCACCCTTCAATCTATCTAAAAAACATAACCAGCCCCACTTGATTGAGCTGGGAAATAAAATGGATAACACTCATCCTTGTAGAAAGGAGTTTTAAATGCTGTATGATCTTTGTTATTTTGAGGTCCTTCTACCTTAATCACACCATTATCAATAAGATCTTGCTATAGACCTTATGGAAAGACATATTATCAATTAGTGTCAAAACACTTTGTTGACAGGACTTTGGTGATCGGGTCCGCCACCAGATGTAAGTTGTCACTGGGTACTGGGGTACTGGCCAACTTTGCCAGCAAAGGTTATCCAAGGAAATGAGATTCCTCGGGCCTCCAAGCACCTGAGGGTCGAGTCTTGATGGTGCGGGGCTTAGTTGGGAAATGTGACTATTTTTGAGGGGGATAGTTGGTTTCTTAAACTCATTCTCTCCGGGGATTCAGATAGGTGAGGTTTTCCCAAGCATTTTACACTTAGTAAATAAACTGAAAAAGATCCTGAAGGGTTAGAAGTATTTCATCTACCTATAGTTATGTTTAAACATTTAATACGTCAATAATGCTCTGATATACTACACTAAATACCAAAGAAATACACAACCATCAGTTCATATTTTATCGGTAGCAAAGGAAAGGAGGTCGTTAATCTGCTTAAAGTATCAGAGCAGAAGACATGAAGAACATTAAACATAAAATACCATTAACTTAGAAGACAAAGTGCCAACAACATCATTGCAAGAACTCTCTCTTCTTCATTAACATTCCTTCCAGCAAGCACTGGTGTGTGGTACAATGGTGGTTCCAAGGGAGCATCTAATTACTGAAAGCTTAAAGACCAAGGAGCATTGAGCTCTACAACTGAAATGGAAATACTTCTTCTCTATTACTATGGACTGTAAAATCATCAATTTTTCTGACCCTTGGAATAGGGCCGGACTTTCTATTTATACACATTTTCTTCTAACCCTAACCCTAACCCTATTTTACATCTTGTCATAAAATATATTATCCAGTGGCCGGTACTACCTGCACCACTTTACAAAATACCTTGAGACAGAGAAGGTCTGACATGTCAGAAGAATAAGACAAGAGAATGTAGTGGAAGAATCAGCCTCGAGAAGAGAGCTGAGAAAGAGAAGGAAGAAATATGATCCCCTAGGGATCGAGGCTACATGCCTCATAAATGAGAAAAGCGGCACCCTATCTCCAATGCGCCAGGTATACATCTGAAGTGGCACCTCGAGAAGATCATTTTTCAGAAAGCCTCTTACTGATCTGACATGCCTTGATGTAGTCATCTGCCCTCTAAAAACCTTTGCCAACCTTTATTAACTCCTTGAAAGTGACTTGTCAGCCTTCGGGACATAGGTCACTGAAAGAATACAAAATATAGGATCTGGGACCCCAGGATCTGGGAACTTACATTTTGAAAGAATAAAGAATACAAAAATACTTGGGTTTTCTCTGGCCTCTGGAGAATCTTTATTGTTGCTTATTATTGTTGAAGGTCTAGAGGAGATGAGAGATTCCATCTTCATCAACTTCTTTAAGACCAACCCGCCGGTACTTAGCCACCTCAATTTGTTCCCCAAGGTCTGAAACATTTCCTTTAAACTCATTGGCCATTTTCGCCGCATCGTGACCACTGAGTACCATACAAGTGATTCTCATCATCTGGGCACCATCTACTCCCTCCAAGGATTGGTACCTTGATTCCATCAGCTCATCAAACTTCCCTAGGACATACTCCTCCGGTGTGCAAGTATTAGTGCTAAATGGGTCAGCTCCAGAGACCTTCGTAACAAAAGACTTGTAGAAATTAAAAGAATATTGTACTGCATTGATTTTCTCCCATAGAGTCCCCAATAGCTGGTTGATTACCCCCAATGTGAGGTCAATTCTAGAGTGTTGGGTCCTCACAAAATGAAATGACTCCTCCCCCAAAATTCTAGACTCAGAAACCACTTCCTCCCCAAGGCCGAGGAGTTCTTCAAATTTGACTTTCCATACTTCATAATTTTCGATGTCACCCTCCCATATGTTGATAATGGTTTTGATTTGATGCAAGACATGCCAGGCCGCATATAAATCTGGGAGGGTGGACACTAGGAAACACCGCATATTTCCTACTTGTAGGGTGACCCATTCATCGACCGCCTGGGCTTTCTTCTTCATCACCTGGAATGAATCTATGTTACTCTGCGGCAGTGGTGCATCATATGTGGAGGCCTCCAGAGGAATAACATTGATAGGCCGGGCCAGCTCAGTTAGCAACCCCATGAGGTTTTTATTTTTCTCCTTTTCTGCCTTGAGCCTTTGGGCCTCCTTTTCATAACGAGCCTCTATTGCCTTGGCCACTTATTTTAATAGGTCTACCTCACCCTATTTTCCCCTCTTTCCCAGTGATATCTCCATGATATTGTAATCCCTGGCTTCGGCGATTGCTTTGTCAGCGTCTGGGGGAGGTGTTGCTACCACTACAACTATTTCTCTGCCCGGCCCGGTTCAAAGAGTATGAACCATCTAGGCTTTCTTGACCTTTGGTGGATCCTGGGCCTGAGCCATCATCTCAGCCAAGGAGAGATGAGCTCTGGGGGTCGGCGGGGCCTTCCTTTTCTTGGTTTCTACTAACCACTATGGTGGCAGGGGTGGCTTATTAGCCAAAGTTTGTTCCTTGGGTTCTTCTCTGATATCTTGCTGCTGTTCCTCTTCAGTGGTATGGGTCTCGCCCGACTCCTCCCTTGCATCTTTTGATTCATCGACAACATTTTCCCCGGTGACATTTTCTTCTTCTGCCTTGTCATTTGTATCTTTGGCTATGTCTTGGTCTTCATTGGCCACCCCGGGGGTTTCTTCTTCTTGTTGTTCCTCTTATTCCTCAGCCTCTGTTGCTGGGATTTCCTCTTCCATTGGTACATATTTTGGCAGTGGGGGAGGTATCGGGCCAAGATTTAGTGTTTGAGCCACAGTGATTACCTCCCCAAGTGTAAGCTTTGGAAGTGGCACTTAGAACACGACGACTGAGGTTACGGTTGCTCCCGAAGGTCTGGTTCCCCTAGCGGATGCCATTTGTTCACTTTGCTTTTTTTGGTCCGCTCCCATATTCTGTATCTCCGAGACCTCAAAGGAAATCTCTTGTTCTATTTCTTTCTCTTCCTCCATCTATTCTTCCTAGTCCTGCGCAGGTTCTTGTTCCAGAGCTTCTTCCTGTTTGGGGATTTCAGCCTCTGTCTGCTCAATGTCCCCCTGTAGATTTTTGAACTCGTCGGTTCTAAAGACATCATCAAATTCATCCTGCAGGGGAGGATTGGGTGGGACATCAGTAGGTTTTGGCTCCCTCTCCGGCTCTAAGGAGTTAGAGGAAAGGATCTCAACTTGTGGGATCTGGGGCATCCCTAGCTCCGACTCCGCCTTGGGCTTTTGGTTAAGCCTCTACTTTCTCCTAGTGACTAAGGGTGGCCCTACATCCATTAGTACTACTTGTTCTTTTGGATCTACCCCCATTGCCTTAACCATTAAGGCCGCTAGTGAAGGAGAGGAGGGAGGATGAATTAGTCTGGTCATGAGTACCAGAGTAGCCAGCCATGTGATTAAATTCTCCCTCATTTTTAGGGAGGCCGCCACTGATTGTTTTATTTTATCTTTTATGGGTATTTATTACATAGCTAGAGTCTCCATTATTCCTTTCCCTTTATCTCCTCCCTGTGAAGAAGTCTTGGCCCCCGGGGTTAACTTTGGTATCGGCTGGGCAGCCTGGCAGAAACTTTCGGGGCACACCTTCTTAAAGTAGATGTAGCTGCGTTCGACCATGTTGTGGGTGAACTCTTCAATAGTGGGCCCCTCCTGGGTGTTCTAGTCCACTGATGGGAGGGCCAGCTTATCAATCCCCTTTGCTTTGTACTGGGGATCTACTGTGGAGCCAGTGTCTGAGAAGTCTTCCAAAAATCTCTGGAGCTTCAATCTTTCCATCATCCCTGCGGTCATCCTGATGTAGTGCTGGCCCCGGAATTCCATGTCATCCTGGAAATATTCCTAAAAGTCTTCCATGTGGTATTGGTGGGGCTCTGACACCCGGGGAAGTGCCAACGCGATTTTGGCATGCGGATCAAAATGCTTCTGCGCCAAGTAAAATTCTGCCAAGTTATAGCTTTTAAGCTCATTGTCTGCTTCTTTAGCGCTGGCCAGACTGCATAAATAATTTGCACAAGTGATTGGGAATGGAATATTTGTTACCTTCTTCAAGGTGTAGAATGCATGCAGCTCCATTATCTGCCTGCAATATTCCAAAAGAATTATCTTGTTCCCACAATGTTTGGGTAACAAGTAGGGTTTCCCAGAGAAGCCGGTTACCCTTATGTATGTATGTTGTTGAAACTGTATATAATAATGGCCATAGCTCTGGACCAAATCCATCACCTCTGTAGAAAGGCGGTATCCTGCATCCCAGGTGGGTGTGAGCAGGTTGTAGTAAATGAAGGCATTGTTTACTTAGCAAAAACTAGGGAAACTGGCTTCCCATTGAATCTATGGAAAATGGTCCCGAGGGGCCTTCTGAATGGGAGCTATCTCGAGTACGCCACCTGTGATTAACCCATTGGTGTGGGGTTGTTGTTGTGCCAGGGCCTAGAGAACATAGGAGGTCATATAAAACTTCTTCTTCTGGACTATCTGAAGGAACTGGGAATCCACATGGTTTGAAATTATGGCGGCCCAGTCAAAATGTTCCCCGCCCGTGCTGATACCAAGCAGGAAGTAATACATCCACTCGGAGAATTCTCGGGCATGTGGTTTCCCGAAGACCTAGCATAATGATATCATCCCCATCTGGATGCTTTCTTTGAATTCGGACCTAGGGATTTCTAACTTCATCCTCTTGGGGTCCCTCTTCGGGGCCTTGAGCCAATGATTATTCATATATATACGGACCACTTCCTCCAACTGCTTAAACCATGCCAAGGCATCTAATCTGGTAACTATAGCTGGCCTGTCAAATTGAGGAATCCCCAACCCCATCTGAAAAGTTGCGGCATCGAGAGACACCATAGGGGTGGGATACTCAGTTGGCTCCGGGGCTGCGAGCATAATGGCCCTGACAGATGTATTATAGTGAGCTACAAGTGTAATAATAAGCTCTGGTGACTACACCAAGCATGGGAAGCAAGCTGCCTTAAGAATCTCAGAATTCCCAATTTTAATGGCCAATGGATCTCCGGCCTGTCGCTGAATGTACATCATTTTTACCAAGGCCTGCATCTCGGGCCATGTCCCAACGCTGGTGTCAATAATAAACTAGACTTTGGACTCAATCTTTGAGCCCATAATAATGCTTTTCTTTATGTATTTCATTCTCATGGACAATTTCTCCAGAGCTTTCTCTATTTTGGACCTAACAACTACTCTAGTAACTGTCGTAGAAGGAAGTTCCAGACTCCCGGGTGGTGAAGATGCAGAAGCTTCAAACATGATGAAAGTATGTTGTTCTGGAAACCTACAAGGAAAGGTGACCATAAGAATGTATAGATAAATAAAAACTCTGGGGTCCGGAGATCTTACCACCGTGGCGCTCGCTTTCCCTGAAAAGTTAGCTTAGTTCAAAAAAACCCAGAAAGTATATATATATTTTGCAAACTTGGAAATTTAATCAATATCCGGGCCTGAGGGTCTCATCACACCTAGTAAAAGAAAGACATGGGTTGGGTGATGGAAAGAGACCCAGAGTCCAAAAAACTAATCGTTGGAAGGTGTGCGCAAAAAGCGAGCCGTCAGACCTACGTGGACATCATGTGGTTGGGCAATAAATGAAAGTTATAGTGACAGCGGCGAAGCCAACTGTCTGAATGCACAAAAAGTGAAGGCCACTTGGAAAAATTTAAATGCGTGCATGGGACATAAATGAAGGGTAGGTTGGTTTATGGAGGAGAGAGAAAACCACCTGTTGAAACCGGCTGAGAGCTGAGTTTCAACTAGGCGGTATTCTACATAGAGCAAGATTCAAAATTAGGAACCGAAAATGAATGTAGCACGACGAGCTCAACAGACTACAAAAAAAATATACATAGAATATACACCTAACCTAAGCAGAGTTGAAGGACATATACATGACAAGTGGAGGGATATACAATAATATATACCAATACACATATACACAGAATGCAGAGCAGCTATCTACAAAACCAGAGAATGTACAAAACATCTACAAATTGCACATTATCCTACATCTACACAGAGGGTGGAGAACCCTCTGGCAGAGCTAACCCACCAATAGGCAGAAAACCAGAAAGAAATGCAACACAGAATAGAAAAGCAAGACAACACAAAACCAGACAAAAAACAAAAATAGGAAAGCAGAGAGGAAAGAAGGCACCAACCTGAAAAATGAAGAAGGGAAAGGAAAGGGAATCATGCCATGAATAATTTGCAATAGCCTCTACCATAAAATGATCACCACTTACCACCAAAAACCACCCACAATTGTTCAGAATAGCTCGGAATGGTTCGCACTAGATTCTCGCTAAATTGCTGTAAAATTGCTCTCAAATTGCTCAAATTGCTTAAGTGTTTTAATCACGGTAATTGTGAAAATGATAGTTAATTTCTATTTATACCCGAGGTAAAAGCAAGTTACCTTTCCTTCCACAAAATCAAGACAGACAGACCTCCAGACTCTGGGCTTGGAGATTCCATGCAACCATACCTTCTTACGAAAAGAAGACATCATGGTGAAGAATCCCGGAGTCTGGAATCCAGCTCTCGACAAAGGATGACCAACTCAGGGACCGGGTACTAGAGACATGAGAGACAAAAACAAAAGCAAAAACAACACCGCGGGGAAGAAAACCCTAGAGAAGGAAAACAAAGAAAACAAAGGAAAAAGACAAGGCAAGGGCCAAAAGCAGAAAGCAAAAAAAGGGGGACCCAACATTTTGCAAACAAAATGTAGGGACGAGGATGCAGGGCATAACACACTTAAGACATTTTGAGTCGACCTGAGTGACAGTATCACCTGAGTGACAATATGACCTGAGTGATAGTATGACCCGAGTAAAGATGTGGACTCGAGTGATAGTTATGAGGCCGACATAGTATATATTGTTATATATTATTTTTTAATTGCAAGCTGACTTTCAGTGTTGTATATTTGCATATGATATATATGCAAGATAACTTGTTTTATCAAGTATGTAGAAAGTTTTAGTAAGATGAATATAAATGCAGAAGACATGTGAAAATAGATTAACTAAGTGCAAAAGCATTTTGGACAGCAGAGACTTATCTATCACTATCAGGTGATCAGTTACATTCAAAAGATCATTATCAGTAATTATAGTTGCACATAGCAGATCAACAACTAATTCATTCTCACAGGTGGATCAGAAAAACCCTTTAACAAGGTGGACCTAACAGTCCTTTCTCTAAATCTCTTAATAGAGTTGCACTACATTTTGTATTGTAATAAATCCTTTAACAAGGTGGACCTAACAAGTCATTTGTATGCTCCTAACAGGGTAGACCATCAAAAGTGGTCATTGTAAGCTTTAAAAGACTAAATTTATACTACAGTACTAAATCTTGTGGGTATCATCCCCACCCCAGTTTTAATTTCTTTGGAAGGTTTCTGGGTAACCAAATAATGTGTTATGAGTTATGTGTTCTTTAATTTCAGTTCTGTGCATGTTATCATTCAAGTTAATTATGGTTTAAGTTTTATTGGTTCCTAATTCACCCCCCCTCTTAGTCACTGGGCACACTATATATTTCTAACAATTGGTATCAGAGATCTAGTTCTCTTATCATAAGTCTAATAGCTTGAGAAAAGATCAGAAAGGATGGAAACCTTTAGACTGGAGAAAGCCATTGAGAATGAGAAGATAGATCTTAATATAGCCATGGATCAGGTTAAGAAACTAAAGGAGAAGCTCTCTCTCTAAAACAAAGAAAAGATCTAGCAGTACAAATTAATGAAAATAACTATATAGAAGAAAGTATTGAAGAAATATGCAAAGACAGAAGCTTAGAAGAAGCTGATGCAGCCAATGAAGACCTACTTGCAAAGAATATAAATTTACATGAAGAAATAAGAAAAATGAAAAGAGAACAAGAAATCCATTCAATCAGGATATGTGAAGTCATAGAACAGAAGAACAAAGAAGAAGATGAAAAGAATACAACAAAAGAAGACAAGATTGCTGAGTACAAGGCTAGAAGAAAAAGACAATGAAATCCATCACTTGTCTTTTTAGCAAACTGATTTGGTAAATCAACTCAATAATGCAAAACAAGAAGTTATCAATTTGAGGACAAAAAATGACAGACTGCAGACTGAACTCAATATTGAAAAAAAGCAAATGAGAATGTGGCTATTTCACAAACAAGCATAGATCAGACAACAAAATTTAGACATCATAGTCAGACTGGATTAGGTTATATTGAACAAGGTGAAACCTCTCAACAAGGAGCAAAGAGGAACAAAAATACTTCATGCAATCATTGTGGCAAGTTAGGACACACATCAGATAAATGTTGGAGCAATGGAAAGTCAAGATTCAATGGAAAATGTTACAGTTTCAAAAAATGGACATAGAGCAAGTGAATGCAAAGATAAAACCAAGTTTGAAGGGAAATGCTATAAGTGTAACAAAAAAGGTCACAAATACTCCAAATGCAAAACAAAGAACTGGAATCCTAATGAACAATTGTCTAAAGCAATTTTTGGTTGGAATTACAACACATGGTACAAATGTTGTCATTGTGGTGAATATGGGCACATTAGTGCAAACTGTGTAAAAAGTCATTTCAGAAAAAGAGATCCTACCAAGAGATGCGATGTATGCAAGCAACTCAGACATCTAAGTAGAAACTATATGAACAGAGAAAAGGTTGATACTGGATTTGAGAATGGGAAAGCTAAAGTATCTAAAATCAGAACACATATGAGAAAGAAATGGGTAAGAAAGTCTCCTGATAATTCAGACCAAAACAATGAAGGATCTACTATCACCCAAAATAATGATTTGGGTGGATCTACCATTATAGAATAAATTCAAGGAGATGAATGGAACTATGCAATTCAAGATGTAATACACCAATTCTAGATAAGATAGCAGTCTAAATCCACATATTGATACATATAGGACATATCATAAGTACTACCCAAGTCAGATTACAAGTTACACCCGAGCCACTCTGGCTTACCCGAGCTGAGTCGGGCCATATTGGTAATTGTGAAGAATAAGCTACACCCGAGCTTCCAAGTAAATCTTGGTTACGCCTGAGCTACGTCGACTATTATATATGGAGCATTTAATGTTTTACCCTAATGGTTAAATCTCTTATAAATGAAGAGTTAAGAAGGTCATTATGCACAAAGCATTCAATTCACAAAGCGTTCAATTCACAAAGCATTTAGAGCACTTGGAAACACAGAGCAAGTTTGTTCTCCAGAGAAAAGTTTGAGCAATTCGTCTAAACAAGATATGGCATCCACTTCCAATAGGAAGGCAAAAAAGGGTTCAAAGATGCTGGTGAGGAATATAGTTTGTGATCCTCCTATGTTAAAATTGTATCCTACAATTGCTGAAGAAGTAGACCCGATGGGAGCTCACTCTTTGATTCCTCCAAGGGTACTACCAGTAAATGACATTCATAGTTTTTATCACTGCAAGCTACATGAACTTGTAAATGTGGAAATGAATGAAGTAGTTGATGCATTATGTGAGGACAGGAATTTGAAGCCCGAGCACAAACACATTGAGACCAAGGGTTTAATGTACATCATGCATATGCCAAAGAACTTCTAGGTGAAATGGGTTAGGTATGTTCTCAGTCGTGTTCATAACATACAAATATGGTTGGATAAACCAGTAGAGATTACAAAGTAAATGATACACCGTATCACTAGATTTCCCATGCTTGACAAACCTAAGGCCACCAAAACCCTAAACAAGGATAATTTGGGAAAAGTGACTCTTGCTGAGTGGGACGATAGAGGAATGAGACTAAAACAATATTAGATCAACTTGTTGGCATTGTCCAAAAGTTCAATACAGAAGTGAATGGTCAAGAGAAGCTACTAGAGAAGACATAGAAGAAATTTGAGAACAAGGTTCTTGAAAATATTGCAAAGAAGATTGCAATTGATCAGGTGCAACTAACAAATACCATCAGCACTCTTGAAACCACTGTAGCCAATGAGGTAGAATTATTTGTAAAGTTGAGTGACTCCTCCAGCTTTACCACTCCAATCAAAGATAAGTTAGAAAAGGTTGACAGTGACATGAAGGAAAGTGCAAAGCTATTAGCAGCTGACCTGAGCACCAGTTCAACTCATTTCTTAAAAATCAAGTATCTAACAGGTCTTCATGCTAAATCATTGAAAGAAGAAGAAAGAGCTAGAGAGTCCCTCATAGACATACAGAGCCAGCTCCTACCTCACATGGAGACCATGAAAAATGTATTGCACATGCCAAGACACTCATACACAAAAACAACTTCTCTGTTGCTGAAACTATGGTGGAGTTGTCTCGAGTTGCATATATTGAAGATACTACAGGAGAATTGGGACAACACTTTGTCTCATATTTTGAAGGTACATAGTGACTTCCTATCCTACTTTGGGATCACTGTGTAAATAATATTTTGGCATTTTGTCAAAAACAAGGGGGAAAAGGATATCATTGTATATTGTATAGAAAAGGATATCATTGTATAGTATACACAGTGTTTAGTAGATATATTATGGAGAAAATGTACTTTACACAATAGTTTTGAAAAATACAAAAATAGAGCAAGTCAAACCCGAGTAGAAGAATAGAGTCATAACCCGAGCAGTCAGTAAGGGGGAGATTTTGACTTAACAGTTGTAGAAATCAATGATAAAGTGTTTTTGTCACTAATGCCAAAGGGGGAGAATGTAGACCTTATGGTAAGACATATTGTCAATTAGTGTTAAAACACTTGAGACATTCTGAGTAGACCCGAGTGATAGTATGACCTGAGTGATAGTATGACCCGAGTGACAGTATGGCTTGAGTAAAGATGTGGACCTGAGTGATAGTTATGAGGCTGACATAGTATATATTATTTTGTAATTGCAAGCTGACTTTCAGTGTTGTATATTTTTATATGATATATATGCAAGATAACTTGTTTTATCAAGTATGTAGCAAGTTTTTGTAAGATGAATATATGCAAAAGACATGCAAAAAGAGATTAACTAAGTGTAGAAGCATTTTGGACAATAGAGACTTATCTATAGCTATCAGGTGATCAGTTACATTCAAAGGATCATTATCAACAATTACAGTTTCACAAAGAAAAGAAACAACTGATTCATTCTCACAGGTGGATCAAGAAAATCCTTTAACAAGGTGGACCTAACAATTCTTTCTCTAAATCTCTTAATAGAGTTGCACTACATTTTGTATTGTAATAAATCCTTTAACAAGGTGGACCTAACAAGTCCTTTGTATGCTCCTAATAGGGCATACCATCAGAAGTGGTCGTTGTAAGCTTTAACCGGCTAAATTTATACTGCAGTACTAAATATTGTGGGTATCATCACCACCCCAGTTCTACTTTCTTTGGACGGTTTCTAGGTAACCAAATAATGTGTTATGGGTTATGTGTTCTTTGCTTTTAGTTCTATGCATGTTATCATTCAAGTTAATTATGGATTAAGGTTTATTGGTTCCTGATTCACCCCCCTCTCAGTCATTGGGAACACTATATATTTCCAACACTTGCACCACATGTTTTAGGCACATGCAATCATTCATATTATGTCCTCAATTCCTATGGTATTCACAATGTTTAGACTCACTCCACCATGTAGGCTTGATTTGTGGTTCATAGGGTTGAGCCCTTGGTAAATCAATAATATTATTTGCAATAAGAGTCCTTAATTCATTTTCAAGTGGTTCACCCAAGCAAGTGAACATCCTCTTAGGTGTTGGTGAAAAGAAAGGCTTAGGCTTATTAGACCCTTGGTAATTCTGAAAGTTATTATTGTTGGTATTGTTGTTCAAAGACACTTTGGGTGCTTGATTCACATTATTAGCTTGAGTGGATCCTCTTGTAAGATTAAAAGGGGTGGCCTTAAAATTATTTTCCTCTACAACTCCATCATTTACCACACTGTTGTTGTTCCTCATCCAAAACCAGTTATTGTTAGGAGGATTCCTATTTTGATTATTGTTGAAGGTATTATAGATGTTGTTCTTATAAAGCTTAAGTTCTCCACTTTTAATCAATACCTCCTCCGTGGTAACTCCATTCTCATTTAGGTCTTGTAAATACCTAGGAAATTTCAACCTTAACCAAGAGTTCATCTCATTACTCAATCTATTAATAAATATGTCCATCTTCTCTTTTTTGGGTACACTTCAAGGGTAGTTAGCGAATACCGCTCTCCATATTTGCAAGAAAAGAAGGAATCCTTCTCCCTCTCTCTGCTTGATAGTACATAAATTTATCATAGTAACCTCATGTTTGATATTGTAGGAATAATGAGTTACAAATTTGGAGGCCAATTCTTTGAAAGTTTGGATGCCGGAGGGTAACTTGGAAAACTAGTTCATTGCCATGCCTCCTAAACTTCTAGGAAACAACCTCATTAAATATGTTGTGTCATGCATGAACTCTTGGATCAATGCACAAAATTCCCTTAAATGGTCTTGGGGATCAGATGCTCCTTCATACTTTTCATATTTAGGAAAAATAACATTAATTGGGAATGAGACCATAATTAGGGTCTTGTCGAATGGAAAATGACACAAAGCTTCGATAGAAAAGGGTTTAGGATCCCCGCTTTGTTTCATGGTGTGTAATTGCATTTGGAATAATTTAAATTTCTTATTCATGACATCGATAGGATTTGCTTTAGCTTCTTTTTGTTTGAGTTGATTGACATCATAATCATGAGGGAGTTTGAGACCCGCTTGTGCTAGGTCTAAAAAGTAATTTTCCCTATCTCCATCCAACACTTTATCCATAAGTCTCATGAAGAATGGGATTTGCATGGCTTCGTTTAACTTGTCATTAGTTGTCTCTTTGTCATTAGGGTCAACATTGCCCCATTGTTATTGTTATTTAACCCTTGGTTTTTAGGGTCCATTCCTCCTCCATTGTTATTATTGTTTAACCCTTGGTTGTTAGGGTCAAATCCTCATCCATTGTTATTATTTTTAACCCCACCACCTCCATTTTTATTGATATTTTTGTTGACATGGTTAATTTGATAAGGGTCCATGTTTCCAAATGGGAAAGACATAGTTGGTTCTACCTCTTTTGTAGGTTCTCACATTGGTCTTGAAGAATTGAAGGTATCGCTAGGAAAAGGAAGCTCCTACCTTAGATATGAACTATCAGATTGCAGGGTATTCTTGATATAGAGAGATCGAGTAAAAGCCGACATGGACATGAATTGCGTAAAATCTTGGCTTTCTCTCACTTAAATTGATCAATCCCTTATAAATTTTGCAAAATGTCTAATAATAGGGATTCTGACCAAGTTGAACTTTTGAACAGTTAGAAAATCCAAAAGGGTGCTCAAAACTGAAATCCAATTTTCTCCAAGCCTTCAAGAAATATCCACTATTTTCCCTTCTTTGTTTCTGGGCGTCACTTCCTTGTGTGTAGGCTGACTTAACTCTTTACAGACGTTAGCTAGAATTTGTCTACACGACACTCTACAGTTAGCAGGCGACATTTTCCTGTTGGTAGGCATTGTTTTAAATGTTCCAGGCATCACTTTCCAGTGACTTTTGCAGTGTTTTAATGTTTCCAGGCATCGTTTCAATGTTTCAAGCATCACATAACTTTATGTAGGCATTGTTTAAATGGTCATACACAACATTTTGTAGATAAAAGTTGTTTTTCATATTTTTTTTGGATTTTAAAAGTTTTAAGGTTATGTTCAGATCTGCCAGATGATATTCTTTCTTGAAAAAGTAAATACAAACGCAACACACACATCAATTTTGTATTGTATCCCTAAAAAAACACTATGTGTATGTTCTCGATCGTTTTAATAAGTATAGCACAAGAATGGATTCCAAACAATCTACCTAGAGTTAGATTTGGATTTTAAACATTTTGGCTCTAAAATGTAGCATTCTACTTATTTAGGATTTAATTAACACCTCTGTTCTAAACTATGTCAAGTTATTTTACCCCGTTGCGGGCTTCCCACACACACAAAAGTATAATTTTGCGCAATCTCAAAGGACTACTCAAGGAAGTGAAGATAACTTGCACACAATTTAGTCACTACAACCCATTAAGGAAGAGTGCATTTGTTTATAGTGGGTCGGATAGTATCACGAATTAAGCGATTGCCTCCCACTTTGGGTCGTTCCCTCTCATCGTCCTCATAAGGATGTACTCGGGAGGCACGCCCTCTAAAGCTCTAAATTAACTATCATTGATTCACTTAAAAAGTGAAGAGTATATCCCTATTGTTGTTCTTCATTCCAAACACTTCAAACACAAATGTTCTTTTTAAACCTCTTGACAAGGAGGTTCTTAGAAATTGAAATGTGTGATTAATTTTCCTCCCTTTCTTTCTACCACCCTAAACTCAACATGTTTGAATTTTTGATAAAATTTGAAAAGTTGAGAACATATGCCTAATGTTTTGTTCAAGATGGACCAGATTCTAGAGAAAGTTGTGTCGGGATAAGGCATAAGGGTGAGAAAAGAACAGATGAACATGGAGGTTTTGTAAGACATGAAGTACAATCTTATTTTCTGGAGATTCAATGATACAACCTATAGGAAGCATTTCAAGGAGGCCTATCAAGGTTGGGAAGGGCTCAAACTATGAAGGAGTGATAGTATTACATGAGAAATAAGCTCTGTGCGAAAAGCCAAAACATGGATATTCATCTTATTTTACATGAGTATGCTGATGTTTTTCCTATAGAGATCTTGGGTATGCCACCAAAATGGGATATTGATTTTCCTATAGAGCTTCTCCTAGGAGCGAATCCTATCTCCAAGGCATTGTATCAGATGACAACTCAGGTTTTGAGAGAGTTGTGACTATAGTTGGAGGTGTAACCACCTAAATTTGGTCTGTTCTAACTATGGACCCTATTTTTCCTAAGTGTGATCATACCCTCGATTATGTCCAAACGACCCTGTTACTGCTTGGCATAATTCTTTAAATCAATTTAATGCCCCAGGTTATTTTTATCATTAATTTATATTAACTATTATAGCCATATAATTCAAATGAATTTTGACCAATCAAATCAAATCAAAATCAAACATGGCTATAGTATTTAAAGAAATAAAATAAATCCCTAAATCAAATACCCACTTGCAATTAACCTATTCCCCTAGCCTATTTAATTTAGTTAAAATGGCTATAGTCCCTTAATTATTAAAAAGCAATTTCATTGTTTAAATAATTAATTCCTATATTTCTAAATGAATTAAATAAGTTTATTTCATTTATTAATATTCCCTCAAACCCCAACCTAACCTATCTCAACCACTTCTACCCTGGGTTCTAACCCTTCTCAACCCATTCACCCATGCTAATCTAATCCTAATCCTAATTCTAGTCCTAACCCACCTCCTAATGTTGTCACATTCCATTAAGGAATGATTAGCAACTCAACCCACTTGAGAAAGTCCACTTTCTCAAGCTTGACTTCCCTAAGGTCCACTTTCTCAAGCCACCGTCTTACACTCTACTTTGCTTCTTTAAGGCCTTCATTAATGCCTTATTAATGAAAGATGCTTTAGGCCTATGTCTCTCCCATGCCTTATTAATGCCTTGGGCATTAATGGCTCTTACACCTTCATTAATGAGCCCCTTCACTCATTAATTCACCTTGTCCCCCCCTCTCTCTCTCCCATTATTCTATAAATAGAAGCCAGTTTTGAGAGCAAAAGAGCCTTCACATTAGATCAAAATTACATTGTTATGCTGTTGGATTACTCTTAGAATCATATTTCCTTTATTATTCCATGCTTTTTGCATTGTTTCATTTCAACTTTTAGAGCTAGAATGCATACTTTATCATCTTTTTAGCTTGTTTTTAATCTAAAATCCTTCATGCTAGGTTGTATACGTCACTGATTTGTAGCATATTCTAAGGGCTGATATGTTACTAATTACACTCCTCCTAGTTAGCAGGCAATAGGTTGATATTAGTGGTTTTGAATATTTTATCTAACCTTTTGGACTAATGCAATGACTTATTGAGTGTTTGTGTCTTTCTCAATAGGTTCCCAAATACAAACTCATAGGAGGAGTTACTGGAGAAAGGATTCATTCACCCGACTGTTTCTCCTTTGGGAGATCATGTCATCTTCGTAAAGAAGAAGGATGGTTCACTCCATTTGTAAATTGATTATAGACAACTGAATAAGCTTACTATCAAGAACCGATATCCTTTTCCCAGAATCAATGATTTATTTTATCATATGAAGGGGGCCAAGATATTCTCCAAAATTGATCTCAAATTAGGGTACTATTAGTTGCATATTCATGAGGCAAATATTCACAACACTACTTTTCATACTAGATATGGACATTATGAGTTTACAGTGGTGTTTTTTGGTTTGACCAATGCACCATCAACATTTATGAGCTTGATGAATGTATTTTTCACACATATTTGGATCACTTTGTCATTGTGTCCCTTGATGATATCTTGGTTGTCATGCCCAAAAATTCGCGCCCAAAAACGCAACAACTTTTTTTTTTTTAAAGAGGTGAAATTAAATAGTAATGTTATTGTCAAGAGGTTCTAAGGGGAATGATGACCAAGTGTCAACATCCCTTAACCCTAATCGCCTCTAAAGTTAAAGGTACACAAGGTGAGGATAATCTGAATTTGCATGTCGTCCTGATTATACATTAATAGAGTTTGATGATGTGTAGAAAGAGAGAGGCTCCCTAATCGCTGTCTCCAGGGTTCTTCAAAAAATCTAGGTTGCTTGATAGCTTAAGGATTCTGTGTTAAACTAACCCTCTAGGTTGAGGCACTTCCATAATATTATTTTTATAATAGTCAGTATACTGGCCACATATATTGACCACATAAAAATAACATTAAGTGTCCCTATATTTTTATATTAAAAACTATAATTTAATTTTTTCTCTCAATTAATTTGATTACAATTTATTTATTTATTGTGTACTATTGACAGGTCAGATTTAATTTTCTAAGAAAACCTTATAACCCTTACGTTAAGGTTAGGTAGATGATCAAAAGAATAAAATTTGCCATTTACCATCGAAAACTTAAATCATTTTAAGGTCCATGAAAAATTTAAATTACTAATTCTATCTAGATGTCTATTAAATAATTAAAGATGTCTATTAAATAATTAAACGCATCTTGCCCCAAAAATTTGCTATACATTAATCTGTGATTATTAAGGAGAAAATAGATAATCCCCTTACATATCCCTTTACTAAACACCTTTATAATATTTAATTCTTTCTTTTCTCCCAACCTTAAAACAATATTCTGATTTTAAT
>MU224014.1:636818-657473 GCA_018584345.1 Thuja plicata
AGGTTTGAAAAGGCCCTTAACTATTGGTATAACAAGTGGGCTACCTAAAAATGACCCCAAAACACCCTTGGACACTCCACAACCCCTCTAAAAGTCCACTCTAAGAGTAATTTCGAAATTTCAATGATATGACCACACTCCCATCTCCCAACCCAAGGTATGCATATGGGGATTCACCAATGTACTAATCTAGGTAGGTGGACAACCATTCCCAAGTTGACATGTCATGGCCATAAGTACAAAACACAAGTGTCAAATGACACACACAAAATTTACACATCACTAGGCCATGTCATATCCACTTAGGCAAAACTCACAAATAATTTAGAAATACATTTAAAGATTACACTACCACAATCATCCAAATACATTTACGAATAAAATTATGAAACAACGAGGTCTTGTCTTTTATTAGACGCAACCTTGGCTCAAACCGAGTTCACGTTTCCCTTTGTTTGGTTCCCCAGATAAAATACCATGGTTTCTTACCTGCACACTCAATTCAAATATCAGTAGTTCGAGGAAATAAATATACATCATAAAGAGATAAGCAATATTCAGAATATAAGGACATCATCAATATACTAAGTTATTACTAAAGATCACAAGATTACATAATTCTCATTTTAAGCATTTATCATAAGGTAAAATTCACATTAAATTAAACTGAAAATTCAACATCTATATCAAATAAACCCAAATCTCATCAATAACCATAACATAATCATAATAAGTTTCCGAATCAATAGTCTCAGAATAAATGTCCATAATAGAAAACATAATATAGTCCATAATGTGCATCATAAAGCATGATGCATCCATACATCCAAAATAATCAAATCCGTGGCATAAAGTATAAAGTCCATAATGTCTATAGTGCATCAAAAGTAAGGTATCATATACTAAATCTATCATAAGCAGAGAAACTGGAAAACTACGATGGGGTTCGGGGTTCGGCCTCACATAGGTCTACTTGAGAACTGTTGAGGAGCATGTAGAGAATCCTAGGCAGGTATTGCAATATTTGAGGTATAATTATCTATATGCAAACCTGATAAAGTGTGAGCTTTTCCAGAAAGAGATTAAGTAATTAGGCCATGTGATTGTTAGAATAACTAAGAGGGGGGGAGGGGGGTGAATCAGTGGCCTCAAAAATATTCCAATAAATTAACCACAAAACTTGATATCTTAAATATTAACCTCAAGTTATCTTTAGTCCCACAAGATGTATGCCTTGAAATAATCTTAACAAATAACTACTACTCAGAAGTCACTGTTAAACCTTATTATGACTATTTACTGATTAGCAGTCTGTCATTTACTGAAATGCAATAAATAACTTAGTGTATACTGATCAATCATATTTTAGTAATGTGTAAAGTAAAATGTGAAAGCAATGACTCATAAACACATTTGACACATGGATTTTTAATGTGGAAACCCTGTTAAGGGAAAAACCACTTGGGACCGGTAACCCAAATTTTTTACTCTTCCATAGTGAGCTTGGTAAAGAGCCAACCCTGTTAAAGGTTACATACACACTATTAAGTGCGACCTTGCTAGAGGATTTAACACTAATAGTTTATCACTTGATATATAGCACTCCTATTGTATCTTCATGATAAACCTTTTGATACTCCTTGGGATGTATCTCAAGATATAAATGATTTGTTTAGATCCTGCTCAGTTAAGAGACTTCTCTGATTCAATAGTTAAACTAAAACAATATATGATCTATTCATATAAACAACTATAATCTTGCAGATGTTTAGATCTATTGTAAGCTCATAATACCTTTATGATCAATGTCTCTTTTCAATACCTTTTCTCCCCTTCTTTCTTCTCGGTGATGCTGTGATTCTCTGTTGCTTGGTGATGCTGTGCTTCTCTATTTCTCGATGTCTGCAGAAATATTTAGCTCTGTTCTCTAGCTTGATTGATTAGGACTGTATGAAGTTTTTCTTCACCAGTTTCTCTTCAACACCCTCTTCTCTATTCACTCCCCTAATTTATAATGAATTAGATGTTAGGATTAGGTAATACTGAGAGGGGGGGGGGTGAATCAGTATTACAACACTCAATAAAACTTTTCAACCAATTATAAATAATCTATAAGCTTGCATAAATGAAACAAACATAAGAAAATAACACAGTACTCATAACACCATTATTTGTTGTCAAGGAAATCCTGGCCAAGGGAAAACCCTGGTGGGGATGGTACCCACAAGCATGCACTAAAGTATAGTGTCGCTATTAGGAGACCCAGCCCTGTTAGGAGCTGAATATTACATAGTACATTTCCTTGTTAAAGGAATAACAACCCTGTTAAAGGTGTACAACACCCTGTTAGGGGCCAACTAAGAAAACAACTCTTACAATATAGTTCTGTTACAAAATGTTCTTAGTAATGAATAAAACAAGTATCTATAATTCTTAGATAGTTCTATTTATAGTTCTTCAATGATCTCTGTCATCCTCTGCTTTTCCATTCACATATCATATCCAAAACTCTGTTTACACAACTCTATTTTCTCAATAAAAGATCTTACATATATATCTTTCTTCTTTAACAAGTCGGCTCTCAAATACAAATATTAAATAATCGGCTCTCAATACAAAATATATTTAATAAGGAAAATATGAAGTGCATAGTAGGCACTCTTACATAATAAAAATATAGGTTTTCAATAATTATAATCCAAATTTGATTTCTAGGAGTCCACGTCATACTCCCTGAATCATCGCTTCTGTCTAGCTGCTCTGTATCACTATTCTGCTACTATTTGTCTATCTTCAAATCTCTCTAACTTACTGTAAACATCACCAAAAAAAAATTGATCTTAGGTGGAGGTCACACATACCCATACTATCTTCTTCTAAGCTCACTTTTTGTAACTCATCAATCTCGATCTTTGATACTCAAAATACCTCTGTATTTTTGCTTCTGTATTTAACTAATTTTAGAGTCAACAAATCTTAAATTTAAATGAATTAATTAGTATGCCAGATGTGTTTCCATAAATGAAAACCAAGAAGTGGATCACATCATACAAAATTGATCACTTGCCAACAATCTCTCCCTTTGGCATTGATGACAACACTTAAGAAAAAAATGACTGAGTGTTCCAACAAAACAAAATAGTCTTTCCTTATACATTATCTTCTCGTCTGTTCATTTTTCTCTTCTCTCTTCTCCTCTATTCATTTTCTCTCTCTTCTCCTCTATTTATTTTTTTCTTCTCTCTTCTCCCCCTTTGACAAAAATGACAAAGGTGCATAAAAGGTAATAAAATTAGGGCTTGCTTACCAATTTCAGAGTATCTTGAAAGGAATGTTCCAAGATCTTCACTTCTATACTCCATGACTTAAGAAAAATTTGACTAACATGAATTAGTCCATTTAATGCAACTGATGCTGTCTCCACTTCTTTCAACTCTGTTGGCATAGATTTAGCCAATGATTCTACAGTTTTCTCAATGTCTGATAAGTGGGCTTCAATAATTCATAGCTTAGGAGTGATTAAAATCTTCAGCAAACCAAACCTTGTCAAAAATCTCCCTTTCTCAATATCCAATACATTCAGTTTAGCCAAAATTCTTGTTACTTCCTTGTCTAATTACATTACAAATTGTGAAGAGGTCTCACAACTGTCCATCATGTTGTTGAAGGTTTCCCTATCCTTGGAAATAATGTCTTCAACATTCTGAATATGTTTGATAGGGTTTATGAAATAGCTAAATAGTTTCCTGCCATGTACAATACAACTCTTTGCATTTGCAGTACTGGTTCTCAGAATTCCCAAGTCCCATGAGATAGACTGGCAAACTTCAAATAGCTTCTTCTCTGATCAATTCTTTTGTTCCTTTCCTTCTGTAATCTTGACCAAGTTCTCATACTATCTATCAAATGCATCAAGTGCCAAATTCAGGTTCTCTACATCATCTCTATTCTGAAAAACAATAGGTACCAAGAGAAATTTGTTCATAGTATCAATTTCTCTAGACATCACCTTGGCCTTCTTGTCACTTTTCTTGTAAGATCTCTCCTTTGCTTTAGTAAGTGCAATAAAAGCTAATTTTACCAACTCATCCTCATCCATGCAATCAACATCCATATCAATATTTTTTTTCTTTACTTTCCAACAATAAGGTAGAAGATGTGTCAACTTCATTCTTGACTTCAACATTTGTTGTTTCTTCTTTCTGCTTCAATTCTTTCTGTCCTTCTTCCTCAGTCATTGTATTGTCGTTATTTTCTTCAAATGGGTCCTTCTCATCAAGTGAAGTGTCAAGAGTCATAGGCACACTAGAAACATAGAAATATGGTTGCATATCAACTTCACTCTTCTCAACACTAACCTCAGCTATCTTTGAACTCTCTCCAATTCCTAAGGGTGTAGGCATAGTAGTTGTAGGAAGTGGGGTCTTCTTAGGAATAGTGTTCATTAATATCTGGTCCAGTGCTTTATGAGTCTCTTTAGTAACTTCATCATATTTTCTTTCCATAATATTCACTAATCTAGTCTTAGTTATTAATAGAGGTTTTAGTTCTTTAAATATTCTGTCTCTTTCTTGCATAGAAACTACATGCAACATGTTATCAATTTCTTGGTTTCTGATAGTTTCATCCTCAATCTGTGCTAGCTGTTTCCTAGTCTCCAATCTACTATATAACTCTTTAGGTATACTTCCCTCTATCTCCAATAGATTCTTTTTGAAAATAAGTAAATGATTGACTACAACATCCTCAATCCAAAGTTTGTCAATTTCCTCATACCTGTCATAGTATTTTTTAATAGAAAATAACTTCCCTTTCTCGATAGCTCTCTTCTCAATCATCTTCAAGTCAGGTTTCCATATATGCTTGTCACTTTCAGGTTTCTTGTCTTCTCTCACAGTGCTTGGTTCCTTAAGTGGGGAAATTTGTCTACTGGATCTAGTACTCACTCTAGGAATAATATTTTCTACCTACGAGTTCTACTGTGGTGGAGGGGAGGTTACATCAATAACTGTAGGAGGTGAACTATCTACCATCACTACTTAAGGAGGTGTAAGGTCTGCATTAGCATAAATTTCCAATCTAGAAGATCGCTCTACTAACTTCTTCTTAACTTCCTTCAACTATTCCTTTGTGAATCCTACCTTAATACCACATTCATGCACAATGTTGTCTACTTTTATCTTCCTCAAGCCTTTGGTCTGTTTGTCTCTTAATTTAGCTAATTTTTCCTCATAAATTCCCCATCTCTCCTTAGATGTATCTATCTCAGATGCAAGAAAATGTTCAATTTGTATAGTTAATACCTAAGAACTTACCTCATATCCCATAGGATAACACCATTTCTTCCTTGGTATAACTGCCTCAAAACATACACAATCAGTTTCAACCATGAAATAGATTATATCCTTGTACTTCTCAACTAAGTCTTTAGTTATCCTGTATCTTCCCTTCATCTGGCTTTGAAGAATCTTAATCATACCAAACAACTCACCATCAACCCATGTGCTATTCTGTCTTCTATAACTATAAAAAATCTGTATACTAGTAGGTATCCATTTTCTTCAACCACTAGGGAGTATGCCTAGAAATTTGTGCTCAATGTGTAAGTACACATGCATCAATAATGAACCAAATCTAAAGGTCTTCGATCTATCTTTCTTTATCAGTTTCACATTCTCCAAAAATTGTTGTTCTAATACTTCGCATAGATTGTATTTAGTATTCTCTTTCAGCATTCTATATGCCATCATGATAAATCCTGCATATAATAAATTAGGTCTACTACTATAGTAGAATTTGTAACCAAGTATCATAGCAATCAATTTTACATCCTGTTGCACAATGTCGCTTACTGACATAGCTCACCTGTCCCATTTTGAGTGTGTTAGGGTTTCAAATTGCTTCTTCACATGTTTCTCTGCTACAGGAATGATTCCACTATTATCCAATCCAGTAATCTCGTGAATCAATTCACTACAAATATTCACAGGTTGCTTGCCTATCCAAATGAACTAATCATGTACTCTACTCAACAATATTTTAAACCATTCTTCTTTGTCGAATTCATATAAGTTCAAAATTTTCATAATTCTCAATTGATCAAAATTTTTGTATTCATCTCTCATAATTCCTTTGTCAGTCATATACTCCATTTTAGTAGAAATTTCATCAATACCCAATATATCATACTTACAATGAATGTAAGCCCTAATATCTTCTACGTGTAAAACTCCATATGGTGTCTGAGAAAATGATCCTTCAGGGTCTTCTTCACAAAACTTGAAAGGATGTTTCTTGAATTTGTATCTAGGTTGATCTATAACATCATAAATAACAGGTGCATCCATATCTAGATGATGTAAATACCTCTTACACGCTGAATTTTGAGTTTTCACTTTAATCGATCATGCAATGCAACTGTAAGATAGACTAAATTTTTCTGCTTTCTAATTTCCTTAGGTCACTTCTCATCAAATGGTAAGGAAATAGATAATCATATGGTGCTTTATACAATGTTAATTCATTAAAATTTCACATTACCCAATATTGTCCAGTCGGCTATAAATCTCGCGATCACATAATAAGCATCTTCCAATGTTGCACTCTTAAATATATACTCCATGATATCGGCCACAATCATACCTAATCTCGCTAGAGCTCAATCCACAAAATCAAGGGCTGGATATATTATGATATTTTCATCCAATGCTCCCCCTAAGGCCATGATCGACCAATTAGGTTTATTCTTCTTTGTTACCATCAGGCGAAGATCTAGTAGCATCTACTGTCTCTCTGAACCAATGTCTCACTTGTCTCTTTGATCTTCTATATCTTACCACTACTGTTATCCTTTGCTTTCTTAAAAAAACTGTCAAAATCATTCTTTAAACCTACAATACTCTTACCAATATCATTTCCATTCTTCTGTGTATTCATAGGAGGTGGTACTCTTTTATTGTTTACTCCATTATACCTGCAAAAATTTGCTATATGACCCAGATTATTGCATTTTTAACATATAGGAGGTCCTCTTTCCTAATTTACTTGCAGCTTACAATACTTCGCAATGTGTCCAAGATTATTACATTTGTAGCATGTAGGTTTCACTGTAGGTTCTCTTCCATTGTCTTGTCTATATCCAAATTGATTAGGTTTCCTACATTTTGCTTTCTTGTGTCCATATCCATTACAATTAAAACAATAACCAAAAAAGGTATTAAAAGGGGTATTACCTCTGCAATATTTTTTCATGTGTCCAAACTTGTTGCAACCAAAGCATCTACCGTTGAAGGGTCTGATCTACTCTTTAGGTTATTCAATAGTAGGTTTTTCAGCATCAATCTTTGCATCAGATTTCTCTTCTTGTTTCTTCAAACATTTAGCTTCATTGAACCCAACACCAGTCATATCACCTTTAAGTTTCTATCTGTCTCTTTATTCATCGATCAAATCACTGCTAGTGTGAGGTTTCTCAATGTGTTTCTTTTCCTCAACAAGTTCACCTTTTATGATATGATTGTATTTCTCTAGTTCTAGATACTTTTTCTTGTAGTTGTCAGCCTCATTCTTCATTTGTTCCATCAAAACATTTTCACTATTCAAAGCATCTTTAATCTTCTTCTTAGCATCCTTTTGTAATTGAATCTCTTTATTCATGGCTTCATTCTCAAGCTTCAAGGTTTAATTTTCTTCTTCAAGTTGCTTCATTTGATCTGAATTGTCTTTGTCTGAATCTTCTTTTATCTGAACCACAAGATCCTGTCTCTAAATTCTGGAAACTTGAAGCTAGTCTTTAAGTTTCTTTGTAAATTTCTCAGCTCTACGCATGTTGAATCTTAATTCTCCATTCTCTATTTTTTCTTTGTCAAGATCTTCAAGTGCAACATCAAAGTTTTCTTGCAAACTATCTAAATCCATTCTGATCTCCTTTAAGATGTTAGACTTTCTCTCCAAGGGCCAGAAGCTATGATACCAATTGTTAGGATTAGGTAATACTGAGAAAGGGTGTGTATCAATATTAAAACACTTAATAAAACTTTTCAACCAATTATAAATAATCCATAAGCTTGCAGAAATGAAAAGAAAATAATAAAATAACACAATACATATAACAACATTATTTGTTGTCGAGGAAACCCTGGCCAAGGGAAAACCCCGGTGGGGATGGTACCCACAAGCATGCACTAAAGTATAGTGTTCCTGTTAGGAGACCTAGCCCTATTAGGAGCTAAATATTACATAGTACATTTCCTTTTTAAAGAAATAAAACCTTGTTAAAGGTATACAACACCCTGCTAGGGGCCAACTAAGAAAACAACTCTTACAATATAGTTCTATTACAAAATGTTCTCAGTAATGAACAAAACAAGCATCTCTAATGCTTAGATAGTTCCCATCATAGTTCTTCAATGATCTCTGTCATCCTCTGCTCTGCCATTCACATATCATATCCAAAACTCTATTTACACAACTCTCTTCACTCAACAAAAGATCTTACATATATATCTTTCTTCTTTACCAAGTCGGCTCTCAAATACAAATATTACATAGTTGTCTATCAATACAAAATGCATTTAATAAGGAAAATATAAAATGCATAGTCAGAGCTCTTACATAATCAAAATATAGGTAGTCAGCAATCATAATCCAACTCCAATTTCTAGGAGTCCACATCATACTCCTTATGTCCAACTTCTCTCTATCACTGTTCTGTTGTTGTCTGTCTATCTTCAAATCTCTCTAACTTACTATAAACATCACCAAAACAAAATAAATCTTAGGTGGAGGTTACACATACCCCATACTATCTTCTTCTAAGCTCGCTTTCTGTAACTCATCAATCTCGATCTTCGATACTCAAAATACCTCTTTATTTTTGCTTCTATATTTAACCAATTTCAGAGTCAACAAAACTTAACTTTAAATGAATCGATCAGTATGCTAGATGTGTTTCCATAAATGAAAACCAAAAAGTGGATCACATCATAAAAAATTGATCACTTTCCAAGATTAGATTGTCTCTTTATAGACATGATTTCACTGTTTCTCAGTCCTTATCTTTCTTGTTCTTGGCGTGATCCAAAATTCTCACCTTTCTTGCTTTAAAGCTTCCCTTCAGTTTTATCTTGTAGATTTCTCTTTGAAAAATGGAATAAAATAACTTTAAATCTCTCTCTCTTATCTCTGGCTTTTAACTTGTCGATAAAAGCAATATTAACAACCAGTTAATTCCATCTTTAGCTCTTGCCAGCTAAGTCTTTTGTCATTTCTGAACTTTAGTTCTTTTCGGTGTTTTAACTCTTTGTTAGCTTGGTCAACACTTCAGTTCTCCTCGGGCATCTCCGTCGGGGTTGTCTACTCGTCGGGGTGCACTGGCCGTCGATGTTTGTTGTCACTTAGTGCATACTAAACTTTTATGAATTAATGATAGCATAATATTTATCTCTTTGGTTCTCTAAAGTATTTGACACTTTGTATATAACCAATCATATTATATCAAGTTGACATCAATGACAATACAATACATTAATTGATTTAATGTCTTGCATTAACTTTCTGCAGCTCGGTGATCATCAACTTAACATATTCAAGCATTCAATTAGTTACAGTTCATCAATCTCTCCCTTTGGCATTGATGGAAACACACTACATTATTACTAATACAATATGAAATATATCAGTTGTAGTTCATCAATCTACCAAATTTATTGTACCATAACCAATACAAATGTCTAGCTCTCGGTAAGCTCTTCTAGCCTAGATTTGTTTCTTGCAAAGTACTTTTATTCAATCTTTATTCCCTTCACTGGATAGATGTAGCAACTTATGATTCTGTCTCTCCCTATGTTGTAGAATCTCTTCTTGTGATGTTGACTCTCCTTTTGATCATTCCTCTCCTTGATCATCTCTTTTTCCTTTGACAACAATATAGATATATTCTCTCCCTCAGGATAATTCTCTCAAGTCATCTCAAGTCATCTCTCCCTTAGAATAATTATGATGGATATTTCATATGTAATATCTCCCTTTGGATACTATCTCCCTTAAAGGTTACATCTATCCCTTTGACAATAATGCCAATGTATATCCTTCCTCCTTTTCATAATATACTCCTTGAATTTCCCTATCCGTCAATAATACAATGTCTCTGGTGTTCGGTGCAAATATGTACCTTTCTGTGTACTAATGTATCTTTGTAGTCTAGCTTTTTTCTTGCATCAACATGAATGATCTTCTGATTATTTATAGGCTGATGCAACCTCCTAGTCAACTTACTGACTAATAGACAAGGGTCAAACCCCTAGTCTCTTTCTCAGGTACTCAAATGTATTTTTAGGCAACAAATTTGTGAATATGTCAGCTAATTGTTCCTTGGATTGAACATATTCCAATATCACCTCTTTCTCTTACACTTGTTCTCTTAAGTAATGATACTTGATTGCAATATTCTTTTTCTTAGCATGCATGAAAAGATTCTTTGAAATGTTTATTGCACTGGTATTATCACAATAGATAATCACCGGTTCAATAATTTTCATATTTGTACCTTCCAGTAACTGTTTGATCCATGCAATGTTAGAGAAATTTGCAACAACAACCACATATTTTGCTTCTGCACTAGATTATGAGATGCATCCTTTCTTCTTACTGATCCATGTGACAAGTTTGTCAACCATGAAGAATGCTCCTCCAGTTGTGCTCTTTATGTCATCTAAGTTTCCAGCCCAATCAACATCTGTATAGACTTGAAGCTCAAATTTACCTTCTCTTTTATAACAAAAGCCATAGTCCTTGTTGTTCTTTAGATATCTCAAAATTCTCTTGACAATAGTCATGTGTGATTCTTTGGGATTAGCAGAGAATCTTGCAACTATTCCAACTGCATGTGCTATATCTAGTCTATTATGAACAACATACATTAGTTTTCCAATCATTGATATATTTAAGGTTTGATTTACCTCATTTGACTTGTCTTCCTTTTTCATCTTACATCCGGTTTCCATAGGTGTTCCAACTGGCTTGGAATCTTCCATTTTGAATATCTTTAACACTTCCTTGATGTATTTGGATTGTGTGATATATATGCCTACATCCTGTTGAAGAATCTATAGACCAAGATAGAATTTGATCTCCCCAAACATTGACATCTCAAACTCTTTGCTCATTTCATTAGCAAAGGATTTACACAACATATCATTACCCCCAAATATGATATCATCAAAAAATATTCCAACAATCAGAATATTATCATCAGAATCTTCTTTTAAGTACAAATTTCTATTTTCACTTGTTCCTACAAATCTAATGCTTATGAGATAGGAGTGAAGTCTTTCATACCAGGATCTAGGTGCTTGTTTCAATCCATACAAGGCTTTGTGTAGTCTACAAACCATGTTTCTCTTGTCAGGATCAAAAAACCCTTCTGGTTGTTCAATGTATACCTCTTCTTCCACTATTCCATTTAGGAATGCAAATTTGACATCCATTTGGTATACCTTGAATCCTTTAAATGCAACATAATCAAGTAAAATTATTACTCCTTCTAGTCTAGAAATGGGTACAAAGGTTTCTCCATATTCAATACTTTCTTGTGCATACCCCTTGCATACTAACCTTGCTTTGTTTCTTGTGACTTCTCCATTCTCATTCAGCTTGTTTTTGAATATCCATTTGGTACCGATGACATTCTTGTCATCTTGTCTTGGTACTAATGTCCATGTTCTATTCTTCTTAATATGTTCTATTTCCTCATTCATAGCACTGACCCATTCTTCATTTTCAAGTGCAGTATTAACAGATTTAGGATCAAAATCAAAATTTAAACATCTAGTGTTTAGCGACTTACTTCTTGTTCTCATTCTAGCCTTCTTGTCTCCTATGACATGATTCTGTGGATGATTTCTTCTGACATACTTGGAAAGCTTCGGTTCAGCTCTTTGTTCATTATTCTGATCATTATATTGACCTTCATTCCGATCTCTATCGCTTGGAACATCATTTAGAGAAATTTCCTTATTTTTGGTATTTGCAGCTTGATGCTCGGGTGAAATGTTCTGGTGCTTGGGAGTGATACACTGTTGCTCGGGTAGAGTGTTAGGTACTTCAGTGTAAACAAACCTTTTTTAGTCTTCTGGTTCTTTTATACTTTCCTCATCATTTTTCTCTACATATTCATCTATTTTGATATTTGCACTTTCAATGATTTTTCTAGAGGACTTGTTAAGACATTTATAAGCCTTAATCTTGGTGGAATACCCTAGAAAGATACCTTCTTCACTTTTGGAGTCAATTTTTCCATTTCTATCTTCTTTCAAAATACAACATTGACTTCCAAAGATTCTGAAGTAACTTACATTGGGTGTATATCCATACCATAGCTCATAGGGTGTCTTTTTGGTGTCTTTCTTCAATTGTACTCTGTTCAATGTGTAGACATAAGTACTGATAGCTTCCCTCTAGAATGTTTGAGTGATGATTTTTTCTATCATCAGTGTTCTTGCACAATCAACAATGGATATGCTTCTTCTTTCAACAATCCCATTTTGCTGTGGTGTTCTTGGTGTAGAAACCTATCTTTTAATTCCACGCTCATTGCAAAAGTTAGTGAATTCATCAGAAATAAATTATCCTCCTTTATTTGATCTTAAGCATTTCAATTCCTTACCACCTTGTTTTTCTACCATAGCTTTATACCATTTAATCATCTTAAATGCTTCTGATTTTTCTCTTAAGAACATAACTGTCATCGTTCTAGAATAATCATCAACAAAGAGAATGAAATATCTATCACCATAGTAACTCTTTGTTGTCATGGGTCGACATAGATCATTATGGAATAATTCTAGAATAGAATTAGATGTATGGGCTTTTCTCTTGAAACTAGAATTTGTCATCTTACCTTTTTGACAATTCTTACACATGATATGCTCAGGATTTGACATGTTCGGTAAGCCTCTTACTTTATTTTTATTGCTTATCTTAATCATGTTGTCAAGACTCACATGGCATAATATCTTATGCCACAACCATATGTCTTTGTTTCTAGCCATTAAACAAGTGGTGTTTATATCATCAAGATAGAATAGGTTACCTTTTATCTGTTCACCAGTTCTGATCAACCTTCCTGATTCATTTAAGATCTTTTCTTTCTTATTTTCAAATGCTACTCGGTGACCTGTATTATTCAGTTGTGAAACACTCAATAAATTATAGTCAATTCCTTTTACCCAATATTTATTTTCACATTTGATTAGGTTATTCAACATTATGGTTCCTTTACCTTCAACTAGACAAGGTGAGTCATTACCCATTCTTACTGATCCACCATTATAATACTCAAAAGTTTCAAACTTTTGTTTGTCACCAGTCATGTAGTGAGTTCAACCACTATCTATAATCTAGACATCATTCTTACTAACCTTAGATATGAGTGCATTCTCAACATACCTTTCTTATTCATTTGAATCATCCTTCATGGCTATAAATACCATCTCAATGTCTTCATCAGATTCGGTGTCAGTATCTCTAACTTTTTTCTCATCCAGGTAACCAGATTTCTTCCCTTTGTCATTGTAGTATCGGATATCTCTTTTGTCAGATTGTCATTTGCTTCGGTAATCTCTGTTGTCACTTTTTTCAAACTTCTTTTCATATTATCTATCATTGCTTCTATCATCTTTTCTTTTGTTAGGGAATCTAACAACAAAGTGTCCAATCTCTTTACAATTAAAACATACAAGTGGTAATTTACGTTTGTACCTACCTTTGCCTCTCTGCAATCTTCTAGCCATTAGTGCTTCAATCTAATCAAGATCTTGGTCATCACTATCACTTTCACTATCATTTCTCGTAGTGTGTTTATGACTTGAATTACTTATTTTCAGAGAAGATTTGAATACAGATTCAATAGATGGAAAGACACTGTTATCAAAGTTATTCATCTCAAATGAAATCAATCTACCAACCAAACTATCTAGACTGACATTATTGTTTGCTACTACTCTCATTTCTTGTATAGAAGATACTCTAATAGCATATATAGGCAGTAAGGTTCTTAGGATTTTACTTACCACTATTTCTTCTTCAAGTATGCCTCCAACTCCTCAGATACCATTGAATACCTCTTTTATTCTACAACTGTACTGAGTGATATTTTCTCCTTCTCTCATTCTTAGGTCATCAAATTTACCTCTTAGGCTCTCTACCTTAGCTTTTAGTACATTAGTATCTCCTCCATGTACCAGCTTCAATTTATCTCACATTTGCTTTGCAAAGGTGGAGGTTTTGACATCTTCAAATTCAACATCAAAGAGTGAGGAAGAAAGTTCTATCATCATAGAATTATGCTCATGCTTTTCTCTTAATTACTCAAGTGTGTGAGGTCTTGTAGGAAACACATATTCAGTATCCAAGTATTGAGTAACATAATTTCCAATACCTGATAGGTGGAGTCTTATCCTACTTTTCCATGATGCAAAGTTGTCCTTGTTCAACTTGGGCACATCTCGTTTTCTCATCTTGTGAACTTTTTCTTAGGTCTTGAAACCTTCCTTCTAAGCACACAAGCTCTGATACCAATTGTTAGAATAACTGAGAGGGGGGGGGGGGGGGGAANGGGGGGGGGGGTGAATCAGTGGCCTAAAAAATATTCCAATAAATCAACCACAAAACTTTATATCTTAAATATAAACCTCAATTTATCTTTAGTCCCACAATATGTATGCCTTGAAATAATCTTAACAAATAACTACTGCTCGGAGTTCACTGTTAAACCTTATTCTTACTATTTACTGATTAGCAGTCTATCATTTACTAAAATGCAGTAAATAACTTAGTGTATACCGATCAATCCTATTTTAGTAATGTGTAAAGAAAAAAATGAAAGAAATGACTCAAAAACATATTTGACACATGGATTTTTAACGTGGAAACCCTGTTAAGGGAAAAACCACTTGGGACTGGTAACACAAAATTTTCACTCTTCTGAAGTAAGCTTGGTGAAGAGCCAACCCTGTTAAAGGTTACAAACACACTATTAAGTGAGACCTTGTTAGAGGATTTAACACTAACAGTTTATCACTTGATATTTGTCACTCCTATGCTATCTTCATGATAAACATTTTGATACTCCTTCGGATGTATCTCAATATATAAAGGATTTGTTTAGATCCTACTCAGTTAAGAGACTTCTCTGATTCAATGGTTAAACTAAAACAATATATGATCTATTCATATAAACAATTATAATCTTGTAGATGTTCAGATCTATTGTAAGCTCATAATACCTTTTTGATCAATGTCTCTTTTCAATACCTTTTCTCCACTTCTTTCTGCTTGGTGATGTTGTGCTTCTCTATTTCTCGATGTCTGCAGAAAACTTTAGCTCTGTTCTCTAGCTTGATTGATCAGGACTGTATGAAGTTGTTCTTCATTAGTTTCTCTTCAACATCCTCTTCTCTATTCACTCCCCTAATTCATAATGTATTATATTGTCTCTTTATAGACATTATTTCACCATTTCTCAATCCTTGAATTTCTTGTTCTTGGCGTGATCCACAATTCTTGCCTTTCTTTCTTTAAAGCTTCACTTCAGTTTTATCCCGTAGATTTCTCTTTGACAAATGGAATAAAACAACTGTAAATCTCTCACTTATCTCTGGCTTTTAACTTGTCAATGAAAACAATATTAACAACCAGTTAACTCCATCTGTAGCTCTTGCTAGCTAAGTCTTTTTTCATTTCTGAACTTTAGTTCTTTTCGGTGTTTTAACTCTTTGTTAGCTTGGTCAAAACTTCAGTTCTCCTTGGGCATGTCCTTTGGGGCTGTCTATCCATCGGGCAACACTGTGAAGTTCTCCTCAGGTTAAATTGATTCTTCTCTTTAGTAATGCTTTCTCGGGTTTCTTTCTCAGACATCAATGTGACTTTCCTCTCGGGGTTCTCTATCCATCGGGGTGCACTGACCGTCAGCGTTTTTTGTCACTTAGTGCATACTAAAATTTTATGCATTACTTATAGCATAAAATTTATCTCTCTGGTTCTCTGAAGTTTTTAAAATTTTGTATATAACCAATCATATTATATCAAGTTGACATCAATGACAATAAAATACATTAACTGATTTAATGTATTGCATTAACTTTCTGTAGCTCTGTGATCATCAACTTAACATCTTCAAGCATTCAATTAGTTATAGCTCATCAATATCTCCCTTTTGCATTGATGGCAACACACTACATTATTACTAATACAATATAAAATATATCAGTTGTAGTTCATCAATCTACCAAATTTATTGTACCATAAACAATACAAATGTTTGGCTCTCGGTAAGCTCTTCTAGCTTAGATTTGTTTCTTGCAGAGTACTTTCTTCAATGTTTATTCCCTTCACTAGATAGATGTAGTAGCTTTTGATTCTGTCTCTCCCTGTGTTGTAGAATATCTTCTTGTGATGTTGAATCTCCTTTTGACTATTCCTCTCCTTTATCATCTATTTTTCCTTTGACAACAATATAGATATATTCTAAACCTTAGGATACTCTCTCAAGTCATCTCAAGTCATCTCTCCCTTAGGATAATTATGATGGATATTTCATATGTAATCTCTCCCTTTGGATATTCTCTCCCTTTGGATACTCTCTCCCTTACAGGTTACATCTCTCCCTTTGACAATAATGCCAAAGTATATCCTCCCTCCTTTTCATAATATAATCCTTGAATCTCCCTATCCATCAACAATTCAATGTCTCTGGTGTTTGGTGTAGATATGTAAATTTCTGTGTACTGATGTATCTTTGCAATCCATCTTTTTGCTTGCATCAACATGAATGATCTTCTGATTATTTATAGGCTGATGCAGCCTCCTAGTCAGCTTACTGACTAATAGACAAGGGTCAGACCCCTAGTCTCTTTCTCAGTTACTCAAATGTATCTCTAGGAAATGACTTTGTGAATATGTCAGCTAATTGTTTGTTGTATTAAACATATTCTTGTATAACCTCTTTCTCTTGCACTTGTTCTCTTAAGCAATGATACTTGATTGCAATATGCTTTGTCTTGGCATGCATGACAAGATTCTTAGAAATGTTTATTGCTCTGGTATTATCACAATAGATAATCACTGGTTCAAGAATTTTCATATTTATACTTTCCAGGAACTGTTTGATCCATGCAATGTTAGAGCAATTTGCAGTAGCAGACACATATTCTAATTCTACAGTAGATTGTGAGATGCATCCTTTCTTCTTACTGATCCATGTGACAATTTTGTCACCCATGAAGAATGCTCCTCCAGTTGTGCTCTTTCTATCATCTAAGTTTCCAGCCCAATCAACATCTGTATAGTTTTGAAGCTCAAATTTTCCTTGTCTTTTATACCATAAGCCATAGTCCTCGATGTTCTTTAGATATCTCAGAATTCTCTTGATAGAAGTCATGTGTGATTCTTTGGGATTAGAAGAGAATCTTGCAAATTTATCACTGGTCCAGGATGAAGAGGGATATTGAAGAGTTTTATTCTTATTGCTTAGAGTGTTAGAGAGTCACGGTGGAGCATCAACATCGTGCAAGGATTTTGCAACCTAATCTCATTCCCGAGTGGAAATGGGATGTTATTTCTATGGACTTGATTGTTGGTTACCTATTCCATCATAGAGGCATGATGAAATTTTCTTATACACCATCTACTATTGTGTGGATCTTCATGGAGGATATAGTTTGCCTACACGACATTCCTAGGAGGATCATATCAGATCAAGACCATGTCTTTACATCATCTTTTGGACTTCTCTCCAATGAGCTTTAGGGACTCATCTAAAATTGAGTTTAGCATATCATCTTGAGATATATGGATAGATAGAGAGATTTAACAATGTCTTGGAGGACATACTTTGTATGTACATGAAGGAAAACCAATCACATTAGGAGGACCATCTGTACCTGGTAGAGTTTTCTTATGATATTGAATAACACAACTCGATCAGAATGGCACCTCTCTAGGATTTTTATGGTCATCCTTTCTACACACTATTGAGTTGGGATAGATTAGAGGATCATGTTATTTTGGCTCCTAATATGCTTTAGGACATGGAGCAGCAGATAGAGAAGATTCACGAGCACTTGGTTGCAACCCAGGATCACCATAAGAAATATGCAAATACACACATGGTGGACTGACAATTTGTAGTGGGTGACAAGGTGTTTTTGAGAGTATGGCCACGAAAGATCCCAATCCACTATGGAAAGGGTTCTAACTCATCACCTCATTTTATAGGTCCTTTTGAGTTTCTCTAGCGTATAGGTACATACACCTATCATCTTTCCTTGTTTCCCATCTTTCCACATGTTCATGATGTTTTTCATGTATCAGTTCAGTTAGCACTGCATTGGTTTTCTTTGAATTTCTTCTCCTTTTCTTTTCTTGGGCTTTCTTGGTTTAAAATCCTGTGCTTTGCCGTGCAAAAGAAGTCAAAAATCCCTTTTGAAGTCCTGTTTAAGTTTGGTCGCTTTGTCGTGTCGGTCTTTTTAGCATGTCTCTAAGTTGCGCGAGTGGGCGATGAGCTGTCAGTGAAAGAGAATCGCGCAATCGTGATAAGCTTATGTCAAGTTGTGATTTGTGTGCAAGTGAGCGAGTTAAGTGTTTTAAAATGTAAATCGCGCAGCCGTGATGTCTTATGAAAGTCGAGCTATAGGTTAGCGATTGAGCGGGCTAAAAATGGTTAAAATTATCGCTCACTCGCTAAGAGTTAACTGAATGAAATATTGAAACAGCGAGTCAGCGACGGGTTACAAGTATGTATGTCGCACAGTCACTATAAATTTATGCTATCTATATCATGCTTCGCGACCGAGCGAGTCTTGTTAAAAAAAAATGAAACAGTCGCATACCCGCATCAAGTTTTATGTCAATATCACAAGTCAGCGACTGCGCGATGAGGTCATGTTCTAGAGGTCGCCCACTCGCTTAGGTTCTAACTCACTTATATTTTGCAGTGTGAGTGCATGACGAAGGTATGAAGTATTAATATGAAGATTCATCGCTCAGTCGCACAAGCATTTTTCAAGTTTCTTAAAAGTCTGCGATCGAGCAACTAAGGGACCATTCATCGCCTCGCTCACTTGCTGATGCTTTGAGGTGATCAAAAGTAAACCCGTGAGTGTGCGATGAGTTAAAAGAGGAAAGACATCGCTCACTCACCAATAAACAAAGATGAAAGGAAAAGAGCTTGTGAGTAGGTGACTAAAGAAAGAAGGTGCACAGTCGCGCACACGCAGTCAGTGATAAAGTGAAATTTTCAAGCTCGCGAGTTTGCGACTGAGAAAAGAACAGATGCCATCGCTCACTCGCGCATAAGGTGAAAGCTGGAGTATTCTACAGTGCGAGTGAGTGACCAAATAAATCATGTGGTAAAGAAATGAACGTCGCTCACCCGCTCAGATCTAAAAGTTAAAGTTCAAATAGCCAGCGAGTGTGCGATTATAGAATAGCTGAAAGATAAGATGCATAGTCGCTCTGTCGCCAAGACTCAGGTGACATGAAATGTTAACTAGTGAGGGTGCGACATGTTAAAGGTGAAGGAAACATCTCTCACTCGCGTGAACCCAAAAGAAAAGCATAGAAAGATAGCGAGTATGTGATAGACATAAAATGAGGTTCAAGAATTAGGTCATCGCTCACTCGCAGAAGGTGAAAAGTAGAGTGAAGATGGATGGCGACTATGCGACTAGCTGAATAAAAGGGATGCATCGCTCACTCACAAGGATCTTTCCAAAAGTAAATAAAGTGCAGTGTGTTGGCTAGTTTCAGGTTGACGAGTGCCAGATGGAAAAAAGCATACACTCTCTTCCAGCTAGGATCAAATAGTGCAAGTTGATCGCAACATTAATGATAGAATGAAATCTTCATGACAGTTCAAGTGTAGGAATTTAGCTTTCAAGTTGACAAGACACAGTTCTTAATGGATATAAGTGTAAATGATTGAGTATGATTCTGTACATCTCTCATTCCTGCATTCTGAGTTTTTCTGCGAAGAGTAAGAAGCTTATTGGTTTGGAGTTTTGTGTCTGAGACAGTAGAATTCAAAAAGGAAGGATGAGTCAAGCTATTGTTCCTACTACCTCACAAGGGTTTGGGAAGAAGAAGGAAGTCGCACCAAAGAAATATACAGAAGAATTTGTCAAGTTGCTGCCTGGGAATTTGAATACAAACAACGCAGATTGGGAAGAATGGAGCGACAAATGGTCTCAATGCAGAAATCCGGTAACCCCAGACTACTCTGGTAGTACTTTATTTCATTATTTTTGGAACAATAGGGTCAAGCCAGTCCCAATTTGCAATCCATGGGATTTGAATATGGCTAAGTTAATTGTGCCTGACGTTTATGTTGACATTGGTCTCATTAAGGAGTTAGCAAAAAAGTATGAAATGCCTAAGTTTATGTTCAGAGTAGATAGGCACCTGGTGAAGATTCCAGACAATTTCAAGACACCTTTTGACCTGTCTCTGTTTCATCATTATATAAAATGCACTATATATGGTGTGAGTAGGGTCCTAGGCCTTGATGGAGATTCTACAGTATCTCAGGAGATACTCATGATAGCAATGAACATCCAGCACCCAGAAGTCAACACTGATTACGATTATGTTGGCTACATA